>CM070838.1:4719254-4926754 GCA_036326025.1 Chrosomus eos | reverse complement strand
CCACAACAATAACGGCACAGAGAAACAACATGAATGAAATCACTTTCAGAACGATTTTTTCCCAGCTGATGAACGATAAAAACATCGACAGCCAATCAGAATCAATCCTGCTTTAAGCACTCAAGCATTTAAAGCGACAGACAGATATTGATAAACAGAACAATATCATGTGGATGCCAATATATTTATCGTTCTTTGTGTGAACGATCCTTCAAAGCTTGACTAAAAGCCCTGGTTTTATAGGATGAGATGATGTTTGCGTGTGCTCTCACCTGCAGTGGACAGAAATGGGCCCGTCCTGGCCAAACTGCTCCTTAGTTTTATGCACCTGGCCAATAAAGTCAATGAATCCCTCTCCTGATTTGGGAACGCCTTGCTCCGGCCAATCAGTGAACTGGAACTGCCGTACGGTCCTGGACTGGCCGTCCTGTGAGCGAGAGAACAAACAAACACAGATATGTAAACGTCAAGACGACGAGTCCCATCTGTTCATTCAACTCAACCAGGATCCCGAATCAGTCACTCCCGACGGACGCTGACAGGCACACAGATACGGGAGAAGCTCCGGCAAACATCTCGTCTCGGATCTGAGCGACTCCACACCCTTCTGCCTCGTTGTGTTGTTTTTTTCTGTCCTCTCTGGCTGGAATAACTCTGGGTTAAGGGAAATCGATGGTGCGTCTGCCGTGACGAGCGTCGTCCTGCTAAATGGAGTGATCCGGGCGGGTGATCGATGCTTTGGAGAAACCCTGCGGCTCCGGCACTGACGGATGAGAGCGGAGCAAAGACACCCGGCGGACGGATGAGGCCTGTTTCCCGAGAAGGGAAGCTCAGGCAGAACGAGGCACAATTAAATCGTACAGAAGGGGCTGGAAATATTCACTCATCCCTGCAGTGAAGAAGCGGACGGATCAAACCGGCCGAGTCCCGACTTAATCACGGGCTTTCTGGATCACACATGCATTACGAGTCCAGTTCCCTTTACATTTCTATTTCTTAGGCTGGGCGTTTGTTTTTTTTTTTTTTTTTCGATTAATCCAATGAATTTTCCTTTTGTTCATTAAAACACCCGCCAATTATCAAATGAGTAAACCAATAAAACATGCACCAATTATTTTTAACTCTACTCTACAAAATCATGGTGATTCTAATTGATGTGTATGCTTGCGTCCAGAACAAACGCATAAATATTAATATACAGTAGTCAAACCAAAAATGATTAAGACACCAGATACTATAGTTCATTTATGTAAGTGAGGAGAGCAAAATAAAGTAAACTGTGACATATTATACCCAAATATTCTTCATACAGTGACTAATTTATAAAGATTTGGGAGCAAAAATGATTGGGACACTTTGAGCTGATCATGTTTTGCTGAAGTGTTTTTTCTTTAATAACTAATGCACATTTTACACACAGACTGAACAACATGAAGCATTGCTGGGTAATTGTTTGAGCTAAACTGGTATTATCTAATTGTGTAGTTAAATTTAACAGATATTCAACATAATTCATGTGTGAGAGTCTAACAGAAGGACGGACAAACCAGTCAAATATCAACTGGTTCTGCTCATATTTTATTACCATTTTCTAAATATAGCGAATAAACTGATAATATAAGGAATGTTGAAGGTGTCTGAATACATTTTGGTTTGAATGTATAAACTGAATATTGTCAACAGTCTTTTTTATACCAGTGTCGGCCAGGCCTGATTGAGTCATTCCTCTTTCTCTTCCGATCAACTGAAACAAGCAGATTGTTTTCCTGCAAAACATGAAGGGTGAAAGAAAAAGAGGCCGAACCGAATTGTGCGCACACAACCTACAGGCCGAGCGGTGTGTGTCCAATCGTGTGATTAAATACGTGCATCCTCCCATCATGCCTCAGTCCAGGCCCCGCCTCCACCAGTCGGCTCTGATTAAAGTTCTCATTGATTCGGCGGGCCTCGCTCAGGCTGATTACTGGAGAGTCTGTCTGGATGATTCAATCACAATTAAAGTGCTTGGCTGGAGTGAGCGACGCTCGGGATGCTCATTTCGTCTCGGGCGCGCGTTTGCACGTTTGGCTTTAGCGGTTTGATGGAAAGACTCGACTGATGAGGGCTCTAGTCGTTCAGTGAGAGCTTCTGATAACGGTCAGCTGTGGGAGATTTTTTTCCTACGTCTGAGACTGGAAAGCACAATTATAATATGGCTACTGACATTTTGACTCATTGAAAATTTCAGTGTGTCGTTTTCTCCTAAAACACTTCACAATCTGGATAATTGGCAAAAATCTGCAATTTATATATATATGAATCAATAAAAACGCAACAACTATACATAAAATACTATGGATTTACCATGTTTTAACCACGATTTAACATGTTTTTTTACACATACATCCCACGTTCTTTGCAAGTGCCTATCACATAAATACCATGGTATACGAATATGATAATCATTTCGTACCATGGTATATATCAACATACCATAATATTCCCATGTCTTGCCCAAAAGATTCAAAGGAAACACTGTGATATTTGTTGTGCCTTGGATGGTACCATGGTACGTGGATATAGTAATCTTTAGTATGACAATGTCAATGTGCCATGTTATTTAGATTATTTCAATTTCAAACATGGTACCATGGTAATGCTGTGGTTTTTTTGGACATGTACAATGTTAATACCATGATATTCTTGAAAATATACCTTCTTAACAAAATATACATGGTAGAGTGATGGGATCAGATGGTAATACTATGGTACTTTGACATACAATGGTACTGAAATTCATATACTATGGTAACACCATGGCAAATGTCCAATGGTATTCACTGAAAAATTTGTAGGATCTACTTTGAAACAATTTTCACTGAGAAATTGCAAGTAAATTTCACAAATAATTATAAAGAAACAGCAAGTTATAGTTCAGTTAAACATGAAATTTTGAATTAGACAGACTGAAATAGTATTTTCTTATAAAACTTCATTAAAAATCATAGTTTACCATGTCGTAAGGTGTATGAACAAGGTAATCATTCAGCACAAGACTTGTTTAAGTGTTCTTTTTCAGGACTCACCCGGGCATCCGTCACTTTAAACTCTCTGAGGATGTACTGTGGCATGTTGTACTCCGCCATGGGATCCACCACAAAGTACTGATATCTAGCCGAGCGCTCCGCCGGCCAGTACTGGTGACACTTTTCCTGCGAAAACACGTCAAAGCACAATTAAACTACGTCATCCGGAAGCCGAAAGCCACTGGTCTTAAAGAAGAGCAACACTCACTCGGCCCATCTCCCTCAGTTTGGTCAGCATCACCACAATGGTGGAGTTGTTCTCCCACAACATCCTCCAGAAGTCCTCTGTGGTCTCCGCTAATGGGCCCTGTGTGGCTATATACGCCTTCTGTTGTCTACAGGAAAGATACAGTCAATCCCAAGTAATTTAAAGCAGCAGAATTGGCAAAACAAACGACTTCTGGTTGGTTCGCTGTTGGCGTACCTGTATCCGTCGATAAAGCTGGAGTTGATATAGTCGGACCCTTCCAGCCCTCTGATTGGCTGCAGGCACACTCGAGTTGTCTCGTACGGCATGATGTTGACCAGGCGGTTTTTAAATTTGTTGCATGGCAGATTGGCACTTATGAATCTGGAAGTGTGGGCTTTGGAGTTCGCCAAACGCTGTGGGAAGACACACACATGATCATTACATTGAGCCAATTTCCAACACGGATAATCTCGCATGGGAATCTCACACACTCATTTAACCATTCTGACTTTTTATTTTTGGTCTATTAATGGCTCTATTTTTTCCCACTCCACCTGTTTGTCTCAGACTGTCTATAACCGGGCAGGACTGGATGACCCAGTTTACTTGTGGTTGCAGGAACCTGTCATCACTCGTTGCTGTTATAATCAACAAAAAAAATAGTTTTCGTCCATCAGGTGGCATGAAACCCTGCTCCGAAAAAACTGGAAAGTCAGGCAAAACATTGGTGACAATCGGCGAAATGGGTCACTGTCACTTTTAGGACGCCTCTTCAACATTGTGACAGGACACCACCGTTTTGTACGCACACATACACCTCGTACTCTCATGTCATGATCCAAATTAGAGCTTGTAACCATCAATTAGCATCAACCAAGCCACAGTACCCGCAATTCTTCTCTGTTTCTAGGTCAGTTGTCTGGAAGGATTGTCTCCTTTTAACCGGACGAGCATGGCACATCTAGAAACTGTGCCTGGCTCTCGCTCGCTCTTTCTCTCCTCTGTTCTGCCAGGTAATGCCTTTGCCCCGATATAAATCCATTCAACTCCTGCTCCAGGCCTAGTCTTTCTCTTTATCTTTCAGAAGCGGCCACTGGCTGTTTGTCTTTCCTTTGAGTCTTTGAGTAGCTTTCAAAGAGGGACCTGGAAGGGCATGAGGCATTCCGGTGGGAAGCGGCAGCCATGAACCGAGCTCTTGAAATAATAAGCACGCACACACACTTTAGCTGGCTGGTTTAGCGGTCCGCATCGAGTTTAAAAGTGGTTTGTGATATGGTTAGCCCAATTACTCAGGCAGCTTATTAACACTTACATAAAATAATCTCTCATACTGCCGTTGGGAAATATTCTATCCCTGTTGAATCCTCTTCTTTCACGTAAATATGATAATAAATATCTTTTCAATTACGTCATATATCAGATTATACCTACAAATGATCAAATTAACCTTTTCTCAGTCTGTTTTTCAGCTAGCTTGCTAGCTAACTAGTTATCTTATTAGTGCATACTGCTCTTTTACCTGCCAGACTAGCAAACCACTAACTGGTTAGTGTGGCATCTTATCATACCTCTAGCCGATTAGCCTGATAGATTAGCATGCAACTATTTGATTTTCTGGCTAGAAATGCATATCACTACCCAATTATCTTGCCATTTCGAAGTTCACAAGGCTTTATGTGAGGGACTGATTCTAACCAATTGGAAACCCAATTCAGACCTTTTACTAAGTAGTTTGACGATCCCTTTAAAAATAACCGACGCATTCATTCACAAATTGGACATCGCTAATTGAGATTTAGCTGACAGAAAACAGGGCTATGCTACTGAAAAGTTACAAAATTTTCGAAAATGGCAATGGTACAACCTTGATACTGAGACCTGTTGCTCAACTAATTGCTTTGCAACCTCGTTACCGCTAGTGCCCGACACTGCTCCCTGAGCTGGTGAGCATTACTTTGTTCCAGGCTAAAGACAGAGACACAGAATGAGTGACAAAGAGAAAAAAAAACAGGAAAAAAGTAAAAGCTTTTCAAGGTCTTAGAGGCCAGAAACCTGCAGGAGTGTTTAAGTTGCCAAATGGAAGCTACAATCCCTGTCTGCTAATTAGCAAACGCATCGCTTCTCCTTCATCGGGTGTTAATTACCCTTCCCAGAATCCCTCTCTGGTTGTCTTCAACTCAGCGACAACTTTCAGTCGTCTCTGTCACAACTAGAGCTTGTTTTCACATCTGCATCCTCGGTAACAAAAACATGCCCCCGAGAGAGGCAGAGTGTTATTAACTGTCCTATGTGGCACATTCGATTATCTTGCACCCTCCAGATCAACACCTCCCAGAGCATCTCGTCTGATGAGTTGCAATTAGAGGTGAGGACTACTTTTGCTTGGCTAGTTGCACACAATAAGACTCTATCTTTGGTGTTCCCTAATTGCAATGTCTTCTGGTTACCTTAAACTCCAGTTCCATGCCGCTGACGTGCTCTCCGGCCTCCACCTGCGCCAGCTTTTGGATGTAGGAGAAGAGGCTTCGTGCCGCCACCTCCGTGTTCCCACAGGCGACGGCCTCCAGGAGGGCATCGTGGATGAAGCTGTACTGGTCTTCCGTCTGCACCATGTAGTTCCTCTGGGAGCGCATGAGGGTCACATGACCATAGATGTCTACCGTCTTCTCGTGCTTGATGCGTTCTAGCATAGCGTCGATCACGATGAAGCAGCCTGTGCGGCCCACACCAGCACTGAAAACACACGTTGTATAAATCAGGGATGAAAGAAAGTTGCAGGAAAGTTTGGTTCCCTTTCGAATGGGAACTCGCACTGTGTCCCGTAGAGGATGCCCATGGTGTCCTCTAGAGGACACAGTGTCTCGTTCCCCCTCTCAGGGAACCATGGTTACATGTGTAATCTGAGATGTTTTCTTTGCTAAGCACCACTGGGGACATTAAACTTGACTTCAACTGTATGAACAACTAGACTTGCTCTAGACCTAAAGTTTCCGGCTTCAGGAGCCTTGAGAAGTAGGAACAGGATTCAGACCTGCAGTGGGCAATGATGGGACCGGCGTCCGGTGGATTGCAGGTTTTCACCCTCCTAAGGAAGGCCAGGAACGGAGTGGGGTACTCGGGAACGCCGTGGTCCGGCCAGGCGGTGAACTGGAACTGTCGAACCTCTCGCTTTTCACTAGAACCATTCTGAAACGAGAGCAATTGCCTTTATTCTAAGTCCTATGGGTTATATTGTGATAAATCTAGTCCTAGTTCTAGTAATGCATGATTTAAATGTGTTAGCATAGTCAAGCACCTTACAAGTCATGCTAGGTTGACATTAGGGCTTGTACAGACTAGTCGAGTAGTCGAGAGATCGACTACTTCAACCACTAGTTGGCGCTATCGTAAAAAATCGACTACTCGAGCGTGCATTAACCATAAATGAATTAAAAATGGCGAACGTCACCAGCAGACACCACACATCAGACACACACATCAGTATTTCATCAAGATGACAAAAATATTGTAATTTGCCAATTCTGTAAGGGGCCGTTCACATATAGTGACTAAAAACACATGGAAACTTTCTCCTTTCCACAAGCGCGTGCGCTCCCACGGCGTTTGTCATTGCTATGCAACCATGAACTGCGATCTCTGTGATGACGAGGAAGTATCAGCAAAGGATTAATTGATTTCTAGCCCTTGCATTAGCTTTACTACTAGATATATTTATGGAGATGAGAAATAAAAAGCCGCCTGCTCTTGCATTAGGCTATGAATTAATAAACATTTATTGATAAGAACTATTTAATGACTTTTCATTTACAGAAGCATGAACCTCGAGTAACTTGAGTATAGTTTTGATAAGAAATCGACTAGCAAAAATCAGTAGTCGTGCAACCCTAGTTGACATGAGACGGTGGTACATGTATTCATGTGTTCTAGCATCGCCTTGTGTCACCAAACTGTCTTCTACATTGTATTTCGACACAGGCAAGAGAATCAGAATCAGAATCAGAAAGAGCTTTATTGCCAAGTGTGCTTGCACACACAAGGAATTTTCTTTGGTACTGAAGCTTCCAGTGCACATATACAGATACAAATACAACAAGAAACAGTAATACAAAATCTAAAAATAAAATTATATAAAAAAAAAAATATATATATATATATATATATATATATGAAAATACTATAAAATATAAAATATAAGGCCACGGTTGGGTTTAGTCAGAATAAACATTTTCGGATTATGAACATATATACAGTATTTTGAATAGTATGAATAAATATAAATATAAATAACCTGAGTTTAGGAGATATTGCACTAAACAGTGGGGGTATTGCACTTAAAGCCATATGCCTTGGGAGCTGTGTTAATTGTTCAGGAGGGAAATGGCCTGTGGGAAGAAACTGTTCCTGTGCCGAGATGTTCTTGTGGCCAGTGATCTGAGTCTCCGTCTTGACGGTAACAGTTCAAACAGGTGGTGTCCAGGGTGAGTGGAGTCTGTGATGATTTTACCTGCTCTCTTCCTCACTCTGGAAGAGTACAGGTCCTGGAGGGTTGGCAGGGGGGCACCAATGATCCTCTCTGCAGTCCGGACTGTCCGCTGTAGTCTCATGATGTCTGATTTGGTAGCTGAACCAAACCAGACAGTGATGGAAGTGCATAGGACAGACTCGATGACGGCTGAGTAGAACTGAATCAGCAGCTCCTGTGGCAGGTTGAACTTCCTCAGCTGGCGAAGGAAATACAGTCTCTGCTGGGCCTTTTTCACAATGGAGTCAATGTGATTGTCCCACTTCAGGTCCTGAGAGATGATAGTGCCCAGGAACCTGAATGACTCCACTGCTTCCACAGTGCTGTTCATGATGGTGAGTGGGGGGAGTGCTGGGCTGTTCCTCCTGAAGTCCACGGTCATCTCCACTGTTTTGAGCGTGTTCAGCTCAAGGTTGTTATAACTGCACCAGACAGCCAGCTGTTCAACCTCCAGTCTGTAAGCAGACTCGTCACCGTTTCGGATGAGACCGATGACAGTGGTGTCGTCTGCAAATTTCAGGAGCTTGACAGTAGGGTCTTTAGAAGTGCAGTCGTTAGTGTACAGGGAGAAGAGCAGTGGGGAGAGAACGCACCCTTGGGGGGCGCCAGTGTTGGTGGTGAGAGTCCTGGATGTGTGTTTCCCCAGTCTCACGAGCTGCTGCCGGTCCGTCAGGAAGCTGGAGATCCACTGACAGATCGAGGATGGAATGGAGAGCTGGGTCAGTTTGTCTGTGAGTAGATCAGGCATGATGGTATTGAAGGCCGAACTGAAGTCCACAAAGAGGATCCTTGCATAAGTCCCAGGTCTGTCGAGATGTTGCAGGATATAATGCAGTCCCATGTTGACTGCATCATCCACAGACCTGTTTGCTCTGTAAGCAAACTGAAAAGGATCCAGCAGGGGTCCAGTGATGTCCTTCAGGTGGGCCAACACCAGTCTTTCAAACGACTTCATGACCACGGACGTGAGAGCGACAGGTCTGTAGTCATTAAGTCCAGTGATTTTGGTTTTTTTGGGGACCGGAATGATAGTGGAGCGTTTGAAGCAGCAGGGAACTTCACATTGCTCCAATGATCTGTTGAAGATCTGCGTGAAGACCGGGGCCAGTTGGTCAGCGCAGGCTTTTAGACAAGCAGACGAGATGCCGTCTGGGCCTGAGGCTTTCCTAGTCTTCTGTTTTTTGAAGACTCGGCTCACGTCCTCCACACAGACCTTAAGCTCAGGTTGGATGGCAGGAGGGGGGAGAGGAGGGGGTGTAGGAGGTGATGGTGGATGTGTGAACTGCAGGTCAGAGCCGGTGAGAGGTGTGAATGAGGGCTTTTCAAACCTGCAGTAAAATGAGTTTAAATCATCAGCCAGGTGTGGATTGTCCACAGATCGGGAGGGTGGTGACTTGTAATTGGTGATGTTCTTCAGGCCATTCCAGACTGATGATGGGTCGTTGGATGAAAACTGGTTTTTCAGCTTTTCAGAGTAGGCTCTTTTAGCAACTCTGATCTCCTTTGTCAGTCTGTTCTTGGCATGGTTATACAAGATTTTATCCCCACTTTTGTGAGCATCCTCTTTGGCATGACGAAGCTGTTTGAGTTTCCCAGTAAACCATGGTTTATCATTGGTGAATGATAAGAATGTCCTGGTAGGAATGCATGTATCCTCACAGAAACTGATATATGATGTAACAGTATCTGTGAGCTCGTCCAGATCGTTGGTAGCAGCTTCAAAAACAGTCCAATCAGTGCAATCGAAGCAGGCCTGTAGACTCTGCTCTGCTTCATTAGTCCATCTTTTTACAGTCCTTATTACAGGTTTAGCTGATTTCAGTTTCTGCCTGTAGGTCGGTATAAGATGAACCAAACAGTGATCAGATAGCCCCAAAGCTGCCCGTGGGACGGAGTGATACGCATTCTTTATTGTGGTGTAACAGTGGTCCAGTATATTACTGTCTCTTGTGGGACATGTAACGTGCTGTCTGTATTTTGGAAGTTCACGGGAAAGATTTGCTTTGTTAAAATCCCCTAGAATTATTAAAAGAGAGTCTGGGTACCTTTGTTCCGTTTCGGCTATTTGTTCAGCCAGCTGTTGTAGTGCCGCGCTCACGCACGCGTCTGGAGGGATGTAAACATTCACGAGAATGAAAGAGGAAAACTCCCGTGGCGAGTAGAAAGGTTTACAGTTTATGAAGATCGCCTCTAAATTAGGAGAGCACATCTTCTTCAGTGTTGTTACATCTGAACACCAACTTTCGTTAATGTAGAAACACAATCCACCACCTCTCGTCTTCCCCGTTAGCTCCGCGATGCGATCCGCTCGGAACAGCTGGAAGCCCGGCAGATGTATTGCGTTGTCCGGTATGGCTTCACTCAGCCAGGTTTCAGTGAAGCACAGAGCAGCAGAGTTTAAAAAATCCTTGTTAATCCGGGTGAGGAGGAGAAGTTCGTCCATTTTGTTAGGAAGGGATCGGAGATTCGCAAGATGAATACTAGGGAGTGCAGTGCGCAGGCCGCGCTCGCGGAGTTTCACCAGCGCGCCCGCTCGCTTTCCTCGTTTGCGTTTGAGCGCGCGTTTGAACAACAGCGCTGCCCCTCCGACGAGAATGTCCAGCAAAACGTCTGAATTATCAAAAACTGTAGAAAAGTTATCTGGTGTGTGTTTCCTAATGTCCAGTAGTTCGTCTTTGGTGAAGCTGATAGGAAAATAATGACTAAACACAGGACAAACAAACAAAAACAACACAATAACTGGAGAGCTCCGCACCGAGGCAGCCATCCGCGGCGCCATCTTGACAACTAGAGCCAGGAACATGTCTGCAGCATAGGAGATTTCAGCAAGAAGCGGGAGAGACAGCAGTGTCCTGCTAGTTCCACTGCTAGCTTTTATTTCTCATCCTGGACGTCTTTAAAGGGAGGTTTTGCATTTCAATGTCACTGCTGTTTCAACAGAGGCTCCCTTTGAATAAATGAATAAATAAACGATGTAATTAAGAGCAAACTGGCCCAGTTTTGCCGGATACTTTTTTTCTCTGGCTGTCTTCTGCAGGCTGTGTTTCTCTGCAGTGGATGGGCTTGTGCAGGATTGTTTTTAAGAATTCATGACTCTGGTTTGACTGTGTGTGCGACTGCAGGATATGCACACACATAAATACACCTCAGTGTTCCAGCGAGAGTGTGTGTGTGTGTGTGTAAGAGTTGTAAGCAAACTCTGACTATTCAGCCATGCAATGCAATACAACAAACTGTGGTGCAACAAAAACACACCTCATCTGTATTCGAAGATGTCCCTTTAGTACAGACACTGCTATATGACTAAATAAGCCATTATGTTTAATCTAAACTGTCCAAGAAGACAATTTAATTGCTTATGCATAGCTCAGGAGATCTCTTGAGATCTCTTCTGAAACTAGTGGATTACTGGGGGTTTTCTTTCTGGGATAAATCGGACAATATCCAATTACTGTCCGTGCTGTCTAGGAGAATCAATTGAGATATTGAAGAGATCTCATTTCTCTTTCCTGTGGGTTTAAAACGAAAGCTTAATCCCGTAACCATGAGCATGCTCTGTACGACAGTCTCTCTTTAATCAATGCTTCGGCTCGTGTCTTATGGGCGCCCTTCACTACAGTAAAAGCTCAATCCATTTTAATTCACGTTACGGTCTGACCGTGCAACTCCCTGACCCCTCTCTATTACCTCTTCCTCCCTTCCAACCATTTCATGTTTACTTGACCGCTGCGCCGTCTGGGATGCCAATTTTGCATGGAGTCGTTTTGCTCTGCCCACTTAGCTAAGTGCCTCTCTTTGGCAGGCGTAACATTAAAAGATGATGGATGTGGAACGAGGAGATTATAAAAACATGCGCGTATGTTGGTGCACGCAGTGGAGATGAGAACCCGGTGAGGGTTTCGGAACAATTCGCCTCAACCATTTGCAATCATCCCGGTTGCGTACGTCTGTCGGGGCCCGAAAGCGAAACAGTGTAATGTGTCTGCTCCAAGGTCCAGAGGGAAATAACAGGCCCATGCACAACGTAAAACTCTTTAAAACAGCTAAAGCAAAGTGTTCCTGGAGCAGGGAGCGCACTTATCTCAGAAACGCCTTTTTGTGTAGACCAGGGGTGTCCAATCGTGCTCCTAGCACGGTCCTGTGGAGTTTAGCTCAAAGACACCTGCCTGGAAGTTTCTAACAATCCTGAAGAACTTGATTAGTTTAATAAGGGTTGGAGCTGAACTCGCTAGGACACTGGCACTCCAGGAGTAGGATTACGCACCCCTGCAGTAGACAGTGCTTGGCTGTTTTCTTTGATATGAGATCATGCTAGGTGGCACTATTACACAAGTGGTCACCAAAAGTCTTACCTTGTGTAGGGAGAAGGTGCGCACGCAGAAGGTGGCGAGTTCGATGGTGTCCAAGAGCGTCACCTGAATCATACCGTAGGTCTCCGTCCCTCTACTCGGCCAGTACTGGTCGCACTTTATCTGCGGATGGTGAGGGATATAATGTTAGCATATCTGATGTCATTCAGGTTGGTTTATCTGTCTTTATTGGATGTCGTTGACTCAGATTTACCTATACATTTCTATGCAAATTTCAGTGTGCTGAGGAATTACGGTGCTGTTGAACTAAACCTGCTCATCTTTTTGGTCAAATAATCATAAGAGTACAAAAAAAGCCTTTTCCAAGGACATTTTGATTCTTAAAATGAGAAGTAAGACTTAAAATAGTCTCCATACAGATTCACGAGGGTTCAATCCTGCAATCACAAACCCTTCTCGTCTGCCCATGTCAGATCAATTACCTTGGCATAATGTTTTCCTTCCCCACTCTGACACCTGGCACATTGACAGACCCCTGGCCTGCCACAGCCCAAATAAAGATTCACTCAATACGGAGCATGGCAAGCAGTCAGGCCGCCCCTGTGCCCTGATGCGATGTGACAGCCCACTGCTTCAAAAATGTGCAGGTTTAATGCGTTCTTTGCGCTTATGCTGCAGATTGAATGGCTCACTATGATCGCATCTGACAGAGCTCTAATACACCATGTGGCGCCCGCTAAGATGGTGAGAGAGAGCAAGAGGGGGTGTCCTGAGATACTGACTGAGTTTGCTGAGCTTGACAGTCTAGAGTGTGACGGAATCGTCTTCAATGAACTTCTGGACGTTACGGTGAGGAAGTCTTCAAGATGAGGGCTTCTTAACTTCCTCACTCTCTCTTTCTCTCTCTCTCTCTCTCTCTCTCTCTCTGATAGAGCCGAGAGATGATTCCCAGGTTGTTATCGGAGAGCCTATGTCTTTATTTCCCCTTATTTTTCTCCATCCTTTTTTGCTCAATCATTGAACCGGCAATGGCATTTCAACTGGAATAATGTCAATTTGTCCAGTATGAAGCTCAGTCTTTTTAACAAGGATAAAAGAGACGGCCTATTAGCTCTCTTCCACAACCTAGTGAGCTGCATAGCTAGACAGTATTTTAAAGGGATACTCCACCCAAAAATGAAAATTCTGTCATCATTTACTCACCCTCATGTTGTTGCAAACCTGTATGAGTTTCTTTCTTCTGCTGAACACAAAGGAAGATATTTTGAAGAACGATTGGAACCAAACAGTTGTTTGGCACCATTGACTTCCATAGTAGAAAAAAAACACTATGGAAGTCAATGGTGCCAAAGTTCCAATCGTTCATCAAAATATCTTCCATTGTGTTCAGAAATTCATACAGGGTTGCAACAACTTGAGGGTGAGTAAATTATGACTGAATTTTCATTTTTGGGTGGAGTATCCCTTTAAGGAATCACCAGCACGCTCCGTATTCAAAGGTTGTTTCAAAATTTAAGATTTGGCAAAACTATAATGTATGTATCCTTCGCTGAGAATGCACTTCAAATTTTTTTATTTGAATGTCAGGAGAATGATATTTAACAACTTAATCTGTATTAAGCCACAAATGCTTTTTGACTAGCCTCACCCGTGACTTCTCCTCCAGTCTGGTCATCATGACCACGGTGGCGGCTCGTTGCTCCCACACCATCCTCCAGAAGTCTCCGAAGGTCTCTGGCAGCGGCCCCTGCGTGGCTATGTATGCATTCTGCTTCCTGTAGCCGTCGATGTAGTTAGCGTTGATGTAGTCACTGCCTGTGATACCTTGAAACGAAGCATGAAGGTTGGTAACTGTGAAAGTTAGAGTCAGAATGACAGAGACGTTCACTTTAAAAGGGACGCATCATAAAGAAGCAGGATTTGAAATAAACAATTTTGATTTTTGTAACACAAATATTAGAACGTAACAAATGACCGATCAGATCAATATACTGACATGTATTTATTAAAGGGATAGTTCACCCAAAAATGAAAATTAAGTCATTAATTACCCTCATGCTGTACCAACCCCGTAAGACTTTCGTTCATCTTCGGGACACAAATGAAGATATTTGTGATTAAATCTGAGAGCTGGGTCACTCCTCCATAGGCTTCTAAGGGATTTAAACTTGCCAGCCCAGAAAGTTATTCAAGACATCGTTAAAATAGTCCAAGTGACTACAGTGACTCAATCTTAAAGTAACACTAAGTAAATTTTCCTCTTCGGAAAATTGTCCAAAATTGTCCATTGCCGCTGTCGTAAATAATTTAGCCTACCGTCGCACGCACGCTCGCTGTTTATCCAGCACCGGCTTTAGAATGAACGATGTCCACAGACAAGGTAGAGTATGTTACATGATTTCATGAAAGGATGATGTATTGCGACATCAGAAACGAAAGAAAAACGAAATAATGACTATTGTAGCGCTTGACGTAAAGCAGTCGAATTTTGTAGTTCTTTTTGTGCACGGGTTCCTACCCGAAACCCGAAGTTACATAGTGCCAGTAAAAGCGATACAGACCCCGTCAGGCGATGGCAGACGTGTCATTTAACTTATTTTAAGTCGATGTACCATCACAAGGGTCTTGGAAATATATTATGAAGGTTGAAAAACTACATAGTGTTACTTTAAGTTTATCAAGCGGCGAGAATCAGGGGCGTAATTTATGGGGGGGTTGGGGGGGAGATAACCCCCCAATATTTATACCATGATCACATGAAAAATATGCAGAACAATTTTTTTTAACTATATTAAACATTACAACCCCCCCAATGTTCAAACCAAATCTACGCCCTTGGCGAGAATACTTTTTGTGCACAACCCCCCCCAAAATAATGACTTTATTCAACCATCTCTTCTCTTCCATGTCTTTCTCCTAAGCTGTTGACGTAGTGTCATCGCAGCGCTTCTGTGTTGTACGTCACACGTAGCCTCACTATTGGCCGACGCTGGTCGTGTGTGTGTGTGTGTGTGTGTGTGTGTGTGTGTGTGTGTGTGATGCGTGTGACGTTCAACACAGAAGCGCTGCGCTGTTACACTGTGTGAATATCTCAAGGCCCACAGAGAAGGAAAAGAATAGTTGAATAAAGTCGTTATTTGTGTTTTTTTTGCGCACAAAAAGTATTATCCTCGCTTGATAAACTTAAGATTGAGTCACTGTAGTCACTTGGACTATTTTAATGATGTCTTTAATATCTTTTCTGGGCTGGCAAGTTTCAATCCCTTAGAAGCCTATGGAGGAGTGATCCAGCTCTCAGATTTAATCACAAATATCTTCATTTGTGTTCCGAAGATGAATGAATGTCTTACGGGGTTGGAACGACATGAGGGAGAGTAATTACTGACATAATTTTCATGGGTGAACTAACCCTTTAAAGTGGCCCTGATTTCACAAGCAAATACGATGTCTTGTAAAACTACATAGCTGTTTTGGCATAAGAAGACTGGAATAACATTATGCGTTGACTTTAAAAGTGTGGTTTAATACTCGTTTCTCGACAGTTCCAAAATGGCTGACAATGTTGCTGTGTGAGTCTCCTAACTGGTGAAAAACTTGCTACTCCACTAACGTGATATACAGTCACAGTCTGGTTAGAGGCTATTGCAGAGCTTGTGACAGATATCCATCATAGAAAATAATCCCCATGAAAGAAAAGCCATTGAGCCCCTTCACTGCCATTTCTCACTTCCTTCCAGCTTTTTTAGCCCTGTCTAGCTCTCTGAGGGCCAGCCAACAGCTTCCACTGCAGCTGATTTAGGGCCAGATGCTATACGATGGAATTAGCCTGGACTAGGACTAAATCAGCGAGCAGAACCCACGCCGGACCCTGTCTCGCTCTCTTTCTGCCATCGCTCTGGGCGGCCCGCAGTAAATCTCCCATAAAGCAGCCAAACATTCTCCCGTCTAAGCTCAGGATCCGTGAGGCAGCGGGAATAAAGGTAAAGCCCTTGTGTGCTACAGCTAGAGGTAACAATCTTACGGTCTAGGTCTTGAGACCTTTCAAAACCACATACATGTGGTCTTGGCCCTCAAAATTTGGAAGTTTTGCGTCTGGATCTCTGCCTTAAAGGTCTAGTCTTGGTCTGGGTACCAACATGCAGTTCTCATAATCATCATAATAATATTGGTGATTTAAGGCGAGAGGGTGAATAGGGTGATTTTTTTAACCAGCAGATATCACCATGAAACTTTCTCAGTTGATAAGATGAGAAAAAAATGTATTACAAGTTTTCTGTAATTTAATATTTAAATATGCAAATGATGCATTATCTAATTAAATATGCACTAATTTGCATAAGACTGCTGGAGAGTTTGGTGTATATAAGTGGAGATTTCGGACTGGGAGTTTGAGAGAAAATCATTTTGAGAAAACGGGCTTTAAATATTTATCATCAGCCAATGAGATTGCGCATTTATAGTTAAATCCCCTTTTACTTTCACGATTGGTTGCTGATAAAAAGGAAATGACCATATTTGGATCCGACAGTGTTGTACAGGAGAGAGAGCTTTCTAACGGTGTGTGTGACGACAGGGTGATGATCGCGATCGCGGAGCAGCGGATGATTTAAAACGCCAACTTTTGATAAATTTATGAGAAATCTACAGACGCAAACAGACAAAGTGTAGTAAATAGAAGACCTAAATGAGTATTTCAGACTTTTTTCACATGTTATTGAAGACAAATATCCCAAAATCTCAAAATTGACCAGTGAAAAAACCCAGATGTTTTTGCCTGCCGTCTCTCGCCTTAACAAGCAAATGTAAATATATATATGATTTGATGTCATTTATGTATGTGGCACAAGCGGTGGGCGATGAATTATGCAACAAACTCGATACTTAAGGTTTGGGGTTTGTTCAAATCCTTCAGTAGGAGCTAATGCCATCAATTCTCTGAAACAAGTCACTTGTAATTACACTCGGGGTCCGCACTCGCTTCAGACCTCTGGCAAATAACCTACAAGAGGCATATTTAATTGTACAGTTTATCCAACACAAAAGCTTCAATCACAAACACAGGCCCATGGTGCTAAATTGTTGTTTTCGTGCTTTAACAACGAACAATGAAACACTTGGCTGTGCTCATTTTCTAGCCCCCGCTACGTCGGAGAAAAAGACAAAATTAGCAATCAGGGGGAAAAAAGAATGCCATTAAAAGCCTCTTCCCCGTCTCACAAAGCGATCGCGGGAGTGTTTCGCTTTAGTCATAGCTAAGTGAACAGAGCATGGCTGCTTGCACGAATTGTTCCACCGCTGTGTCTAATGGCGAAATCACTGCACTGTAAAATGGAAATTTCGAACTTGATTAATTTATGCATTTATGGGCGCTGTCTTTGTGATGATTCTGTTACGCTGCGTTATGCTCATCTAAATTGGGTCGTGGTGAACTGTGGCAAAAATAAAGGTGACGCTACGACGAGGGAGGGAACCTGGGGGAAAAATATCTGTAAACAACAAAAGAGAGCATTGAGCATTGACAGTCGCCTCTGGATGCAAAAAATATGGGCATTTTACCAACATAACTGCAGAATCTCTCCTGATTTTACACTGATATCTTATGTTTCATCCAAAATCTTGACAGCTTCTATACCTCAACTGAAGGCACTCTAGGATATGCTTGCTGGTTTAATTCTCACTGCTTGTGAATTATCTGACTCTTGTTTCTTTTGTGTGTGTGAGCAGACAATAAAAGTGTGTGGGAAGAAGAGAAAGTAAATTGATTTATACGGATAAACACGTATAATAAAGACATAAAAATGGATGGCGATCCTCCCAAATGCACATGCTAGATCCGGTTCTTCTGAAAGACTTTAGGATGCATTTCTTCCAGACGGATATGTGGGGGCGCCAACAAAGATCAGTCATTCTGGAACCTTTAGGTGTAACCTTTCTTTTTAAAAAATCTGTGTGTGTGTGTGTGTGTGCAGTTCTGCCCGACCTTCGATGGGTGCCAGGATTACGCGGGAGTGGTCGTAGGCGATGACGTTGGCGTATCGGTTCTTGGGTTTGTTGACCTCCAGGTTGGAATGCTCCCAGGTGAACTGCTGACCCGGATCGATGGACTGTGGAGAGAAAGTACGGCATGAAACCACCCTCAGGGCTTTTCCCAATCCCTCAGCATCACAGGCATGAATGCTAATGTGAGAAGAGAGTGAGTCTGCATCCGCTAGAACATCAGAAGAAGGAGGAGAGTTCAACAACACTCAGAAAGGCCACCGGTTCTGGGACGGATGGGGAAGAAATGAGAGAAAGATTTGATAAACATTCACAACAAGATAAAAAGCCGCAATCAGAGCGCACATTAAAGTGTAATTAAAAGCCGTCTGCTATCGTTTTAAAATATTCACGAGCATTCGGCCAGGTAGCTTTGTCGGGACCGTTACGCGGACAGTGAATAATAGCGAAGGGAACGCTGATAAAAGAGTCTGTTCCTTCCTGTGAGGGGGTGAATTATCTGGCGCCAGCAAGATAAATGCCACCACATTCCCAATATGAGAATTTCTGAATAAATATTCTATTCCCCTGTCGGGGTAATTTAGTATTCCATTATGATTCCGAGCCTGTTCTCGGGCAATGGCTCCGTCCCAGCTCTTCTAGCTTGAGGGATGTTTTCATTTAGGCGACCATCTCTGCATGCGTAAACTGGGACTAAATAACCCACAATGAGGGGTTTGATGTAACTGTTTACCCTGCGATGATTACAGGCACAAATAACAGAGCACGGATCCTCCGCAGGTTGTCCGTGCTCTCGAACACGTCTCTCTCTTATCATTTACCCTGAAAAACGCCTGTGGGTTTTAACGCATTGGGTCTGGATTGGTTTGGTTCTACTCCAAGCCTGTGCTGTAATATCACGGATCACATATGAACCGAAGATTGATGTCATAATCCGGAGTTTGGTAATCCACAGCATGCTTTTGCACAACACATCCTCACATCGGACTCTTTGCACCACAAAACATCTTTTTCTGCTCCACATCAGCATCCATCTCTAATGTTTATTTTTTCTTCTCTAGCCCCGTTTTTAACAAACATCCTCTTTGATTTAACCAGCTATTATTAGCATACTAGTGCACGCTGAAGATCAAACACTACATTCCTTCCATTTTTCCCTTCTAGAGCAAACTTTATCAACAGCTGACCTAAATTATGTGCTTGAAATGCAAGTTTAAAGGGTTTTTCAACCTCTCAAATGTAAGGACTCTTGCAGTTCTATAGCTTGTTTGCATATGATGTCACTGCGTTGCCATGGCGTGAAATGGCGCGAAGTGATTTGCTATAGGAAGCACTATAACAAACTCAAAATGCCTATGTTTTGCGTCGTTTATGGTTGCTCAAATCAAGAAACCACGAGGAGTTTTTAACGTGTACCAAAAGTTGTTGCTCATAAGGGGGAAAAATGCAAAAAAATTGACAGAAAAACGCCAGAAAAATTGCAAACCTACGTCTGCGGTCGGGAGGAGCCGAATGGGAAAAAGCCCGTGTGTGCAGTGATCACTTCGTCAAAGCTGAGTTAATACAACTCATGTGTCTATGTTTGTGTAACGTACCAGTTTCCGAACTTTGTAAAGTCAAAGTATGTCTGTAAGATGAGGTAGTTGTTGATATCTACCGCCTCGATGGGAAATCTTTCAATTCAGTTGAAAAATCGCTCCTCTTCGTCCAACATATGTTTTGATTTTTTGTTTATATCTGTCTCTTGTAATAGCGTCTAAAGTAGTACTATACGGGCTTTCATCACAATCACGTGACTGCAAACCACCTATTGTAAACCTCTAGTTGTTGAGAAAAATTACTGTGTTTTATTCGTGAAGACACAGCAGATCAAATTTCTTGTGACAATATTATGAAACTCTGAAGCTAATATGTAGCAGAAGGTAACTTTGCTGGATTACGCCATTGTTTACTCACTTTTAGCAGGTAGCGAGGTCGGAAACTAAATATTCAACAATCTACTACTCAAGCTGTTTAAGAATGACTTGCCTTCAGTCGGCTAGCATATGCAGCGAATGCTAATCTATATGCTAGTCCCAAAAATGATAGCGAGTTGGCTCAACTCAAGCGTGCCCATGTTCCTGCTGAGATATCGGGTCTGGCTCACGCTGGGAGCCATTTAAGACGGCATTAAGCCCCGGGGGTGATGATGGCAGTGCTGCTGTAGCACGCTGTGATTTAAAATGGACGACGACATTTGCTCTATGCAAATGAAGGCTGATTCAGCAATAGCAAGGGCTAATCATCAGCCGCTACATGTACGAGCCCGGCAGTCCAAACAGAGACATCCGTGCCACTGCAAAACCCCGGGGCACATGAGTCACTGCCATGTGAACAGTAAAAAATAATAATCTCAATCCGAATTGGTTTATTAGGAAAAACCACAGGTGCACTGTCTTGAACAGCTTTGCCTTTTTCGTGACACAAAATAGCAGGCTTAAAATAAACAAATGCGCGTATGAATCAGCGTTGGCGAGTATATGAAACGGTGTCACTCGTCGTTGGCCAGTAACATATTTTTATGAATTCTAACAATGAATGACCATGAACACTCGGGACAGTTGATGGGCCAGTGCATCGTCACAAAATTTCCATTTTTAATACAAAGACGACATGAAATGGAGCTAATTTTGTTACTCGCGCGCTGTGTGGATAGCGTGAATACTAAACTGAACTCGTTCCACGTCTTCTTCGAGTGCACAAATGCACACAAAATTATGTAAAAAATAGTGAGTATCCTAGTAAACAGTCGGTTAATCTCAAGTGAATGTAAACATTTGAAAAAGTAAATGCATGCGTGTCAGTATCAGTATATTAGATCAGTGCATTAGCTCTTAAAGTGACAGCAGCCTAATAAGGATTCATTAATAAAGATGTTTAGTTTATACAATGAAGACTATGCTATGAGTTATTTTACATTTCTCATTTTATAGTTAAAGTATTAAATAAATGTTAAAATTTTGATTTTTTGTTAAGAATTGTTGAAATAAATCTTTTTAATAAATGCAACACGTTCCCAAAGTCATGTGAAATAATCGGGTTACATAATCGTGATTTCAATACTGACCAAAATAATCGTGATTATGATTTTTTTTCCATAATCGAGCTGCAAAGTAATATATTTTTTTGCAAAATAAGCCGTACCTCGTACTCCTGGGAGAGCTTCAGGTTGTCGTTGGCCTTCAGTAGGTCTGTGTGCTCGGCTAGCTCTGAGATGGGTATGGGAGGGTGGTTCATCATACCTGTGCACCAATCAGGAGAAGACACAGAAACACAAGGTCAGTAAGACCGCCATGGCCAAGAAAGGCAGTTAGAAGCAGAATCCCAAATGTTGGTGGAGAAAGCGGGATCAGGGGTGGGGAGACCCAAGCATGAGGTGGGACTGTGTGAGGAACAGTGGGTGATGTTAGGGACACCGTGTGACCAGGCCAGAGCTCTACATCATCAATCGCCCAATCAGGATCGTCCTTATAAAAAAATATAAACCCCCCCTCCCGACTTTATATAGACGATATGAAGGCAAGGACCTAAGGACCATTGCTAAGGTGCTACAAAACCCCCAGACCAATTACAACGCTGATAGGGGTCAAATGGTTCCTAATAGCTTTTGCAATATTTCCAAAGCAATGAAATCTGTCTCACTCCACTACTGTTAGAAATGATGAGCAGAGGACAGTCCATGCACTCTCAGACACACCATACGTCTGTACTCAACGGGCTAATACAAAGAAAGAACAATGTGCTTGGTTGCCTTCATGAAACCGAACAATTCTCACAGACACTGCCACAAAGATCTGCCTTTGGGAAATACGTTTCATGTCGGCAGAGCCAAAACATAATAGATTCAATCAAATGCAAAATCGGAAAACTTCTATTTCACCGAGGCGAGACAAAAGGCTAAAACCACAATACAAGATTGATGCTTGACACCCGATGTAGATTGTTCATAACGATAGTGATGGGATATACACTTATTCAAAGGTTTGGGGTCGATACGATTTAAAAAAATGAAATTAATACTTTTCTTCAGAAAGGACGCATTAAATTGATCAAAAGTGACAGTAAAGACATTTATAATATATAAAATATAATTGTTTTAATTAAATGGATTATGTAATTAAATTATGTAAAAATGTAATTAAAATATGAAGCACAAAACTGTTTCAACTGTGATAATAATCATAAATGTTTTTGGATCATAAATCATCATATTATAGTGATTTCTGAAGGATCATGTGACACTGAAGACTGGAGTAAAGATGATAAATTCAGCTTTGATCACAGAATAAATTACACTTTACTATTTATTCACATAGAAAACAGATGATTTACATTATAATAATATTTCACAATATTACTGGGTTTGTTTTGTATTTATAATCAAATAATGCAGCCTTGGTGAGCAGAAGAGACTTCTTTTAAAAACATTAAAATCTCACCGACCCAAACTTTTAAACGTAGTGTATGTTCCTATGTAGTGTTAACCCTAAAGTAGGGGAGTCCACTCCTGCTCCTGAGACTACCTACCAATAGGTTTAGATTGATTCCCAATTAAAGACACCTGAAACAGCCAATTAGGTCTTAAGGATCACAGGAACATCCGGCAGGAAAGTGGCCATCGAGGAGCAAGATCGGACACCCTTTCCGAACCATAACATAATCCTGTCAAGTTAAGGAGTTCTGGCAGTCACATTTACACATAGCCGGTATTTAGAGAAACAAATATTCCCCTCCCTCTGTTTTCAATAATAACATCGTTATCAAAAAAAGTTTGAAATTCTCACTCTCCCGCATAAATACGCCATTGAGCGCCATCATAACTATGCACTCACATAACGTTAGGCATTTTCTGGCGCATAATGTGTCGTTTGAGAACCTAAAACCCCGTTTCTCCCAGTTGACACGGCAACACATAACCGGCGTTATCAGAAATCTCCAGTTTTTAGAAATAATCGTTTTCTGTGATAAAAACGGGGTTTTCGTGTAAATGAGAGGCCAAACCGCAGGGAAATATCTGCGTCTTCTCTTCGTGTGAACGGGGCATGACACTGTTCATTGTAGACTTGAACACAAGCTTAGCTAACCCTAACCCACATTTGCATGTAATTTATGGTCTTGTACAAAACAAATTCCCAAAACGAACTTACTGTTCTGGGGGGAAAAACTGGAAAGCTTCCACACTAAACACGAAAAATACGAGCAAGCGTGAGGTAGAAAAATATAATATTGCCTTTCCCCAGAGGAACGTCTTGCTTTAATATTTCCAGCAGCTTTCCTTTTGGCAGAAGAGATTGCAATAATTTCCTTATGTAACCCTTGGTTTGAGCAATGATGGAATAAGCTCTGAGGTGCAGGCTGATGATGGGGGTAATCAGGGGTTTATTCGAGAGTTCTGGCCTGGGTTAAGATGACCCGATGGTACCGGTGAGAAGTGAAGTGTCGTGTTCCCAGCTTCAGTCAAAGCGTGTCACAGAAGCAGAAACCCATGCTAACCCAGACCTTTCCTCAAACAAGCACATGTTTGCTCAGACCCCCAAAACACCCTAGGCCGTGCTCCAGTTATTAATTAGTAATGCAATAAAGCAGAAAACAGACAAGCTCTTGAGATCCTAAGATGGGCGCTGACTTATTTACAGAGGCCACTGGACTTTCTTTCATCGTCTATTCCAGAGGTCAAAAGTCGGCTAAATGTTGACATCTTCCTTCAAGAGTACTGTGATTTAATTAGGCATAGATAATCTGCATAATCACATTAGCCATGCTCAATTTGACCTCCAGTTGACACATTTTTTCTTCTTCTCTAAATGTTGTATGCTGCAAATGACTTAGCTTGGGTTTGATTGAGATTGAACTTGCTTGATTGGACGTCATGACAAAAAAAAAAAAAAAGAAACGACGCAAATATTCCCGCTCAACAAGCTTTCTTGAAAAAGTTTGTTTTTTGTTATGTGAGAATTTGTTGAACACTTCTGTTGTTCTCTACAACAGCTCTTAGAGATCGTCTGGAATCAGTTTTAACCTCTTAAGGTGAACCATGATAATGTATGCCAAAGCACTCCCGAAAAAGATGCGAAGGGCAACTTTGGCAAACAACCTGAGATCAGACCTGCATGCTAAATGACAACAGCCGCCGTAATGCACCGAGAAAGGCCATCTCGAGCCAATCGAAGCCCAGCAAACTCTTTCCAATGTCAACCTATTCCTCAACTTTGCTCCGTGTCAACAACAATTTCTCGTCGTCCATTTTTCTATTTCATGAACAGGCTGTTATTTGTTTGTTTTCAGGAATTTTCTCCCTGCAAGATGTAAGAAACAATTACATTTAATCCGATCGAGGTGCAAAAACAATGCTTTAACCTCTGCAGATGACACAACGGTTTCATTGTTATCAAAATTAACCCTCCGGTGCTGTTCAGTTTTCGGTCATAATAATAATAATACGTTTATTTTCTATAGCGCCTTTCAAGAACCCAAGGTCGCTTCACAATGAGGTCATAGTGGTTTTTTGTTTGTTGAATTTTTTACTTCATCGGAATGGTAAGAAACTTGGTAAGGGTTTTGCCACTTGCTGTGTGAACACCAGTGTTGGGTGTACTAAGTACTTAGTCCCTTGAAAAACCCTTGAAAAAGTAAAGTAAGGGATTACTCTTCATTTTTCTGTCATTTAATTACAGTTGCTTCTGATGTAATTGAGCTTCAGTTTCATGTCTATCCTTGTATTATTCCGCTGGTTGAGGTTGATATGGGATTTAGAAAGTAATTAGTAATTAAAAGTAATTAAATACTTTTTAGAGAGAGTAATTAGTACAGTAATCTAATTACACTGTTGAAGAAGTAATTAGTAACTAGTAATTCATTACTTTTTTAGAGTAACTTACCCAACACTGTTGAACACACACACACCATGCACGCACGCACGCACGCACGCACACACACACACACTGTTCAGGGTAAAAAATAAGCACATTGGAAATGAATGAGAAGCTAATTTCATCTAGTGGAAGCGTTTGGTACTGCACCCAAGAAAAACTTTTTTTTTTTTTTAGATATCAACCTCATATACAAAACACAGCTTGTTTAGATTTAAGGGTTTGATTTTCTTTAAGGGTTTGAAATTTTAAATAGTATTTTTGTGCATTTATCATAATACATGTACAACTTTTTTCAAGTTGACTTTTTAAAACGTTTTTCACTTCAGCAATAATCTGGCAAGTGTTGTTGGAAATTTAATATCCAGCTCTATGCTGAAAAAGTGAATAAATAGATTAGAACCACTGCATAAATATAATTTACTATACCATTTAATTCCCTAAAAATATAAACTATGAAATAAAAAAATGTATCAAACTAAAATAAGTACAATTGATAAGTACAATCATTTCATTGAAATAAAAAAAGGTCATTTTTGAATGTCACGTGACCAGTACCAGAGGGTTAACCATCTTCAATTTCAAGTATTTATGCGAAAGATACTAAAAAGTCTAGTTTAAGAAAGGTATATAACTCTTTCAAGGACACATTCCTGTTGCTGTTGATTTCCGACCCGCTCTCTCTCTGCCAGGATTCTCTCTTTTTATCCCATGCAATCAAGCTCAAGATCACGGAGCGCGAGAGAAGCAAACTGTCTAATTACATATTTTCAGTCTCTTATTTGTGCTTGACAGCTGATGCAAATAACAAATCCTTTTGATATCCTCTGCCGCTGTTCCTTTTTTATGCCATTGTTCATTTACATATAAAAGGGAAAAACGCTTGGTATATTTCCCCCCAAAAAACAACAAAAACGGGAGCTGTGTTTCTCTTTCCTCGGCTCGCGGGGCGGGAGGGAGGTATCGGATGTCGGACTATTGTTTGCGGAGGGTTTAATTCATTCGTCTCGTCATCTCGGCCTGCAGAACGACCCCATCGGGGGACGAATGTGTGGACACCTGGGTAAAAATGACATCTCTACATCATCAGCTTTTACTGTGGATTAATAGAGTTCAGCCAACAGCCTGTAAGAACAAAGCAATCGACAAGCAGAAATACTAAACACATCAAAAAGGAGAAATCAAAAGCCGTGTTACGGAAGAAAGTTAAAAGCAGTCATAATTAGGATGAAACTGTTTTGCATCATTTTTAATAAATAAATATTTATAAATATACATATATACACACACACAAGACATATGCTATGAACTTTTTATGCTTCATGCTGGCTCTTTTAAGCACCAAAAATCTAATAAAGATTAGAAAAATACTATATTTAATCCTAAATTATGCATCTCGTATAGAAAAGGCATTTGCTAATGAGATGCAGTTTTATGTTTCATTTGAGGTACGACTCCTTTTAACTTTCCCAGGGTTACGGGAGTGAACATTAGCGCAGATCCGGCAGTTTGTGAAGGGAAGGGGGGGGGAAATAAAGTCATATGCAAATGTAGTCGGAGAACACAACCCATTATTTCGGATGTGGGGCAGACGCATTAAAAAAAGATAAGAAAACACCAAAGCTCAGCGCGAGATGTGAGCACTAACTTTCACAGTCAAAACCGGCGTCACTGACGGGACTGCTCAGACCCGAATCTGTGAAAAACAGCAAACACCAAAAATAAAAGAAAAGCATCCCTTTTAAATGCACTGATAATTAGTTAAGAAACAGAATCTTGAAATGGATTGAAATCAATGGAAATTAATAAGCTTCTCTTTTATACATTTGCTCCCTGTAATTAAATTTTCACACTATATTGTGCATTTTTAAACAGGCAGGAGAACGGACCACCCCTGCTTTGAATGAAGGCGGTAATCCTCGCGAGGGTCCTCGTGTTGGATCCGACGCCAAGCAGTCTGTCAGACAGTGGAAGTAGGACACTCATATTCATAATCATAACATCACAGCCGCGGATGTTTATTACACATACAGAATAACGCCATGAACCAGTGGAGATACACACTCTCAGAAAAAAAGGTAAAAAAGGTGTCACTGGGACAGGACCCTTCAAAAGGGTTCCAATACGCACCATTTAGGTACTAATATGTACACTTCTGGTACCAATATGTACACTTCTGGTACCAATATGTACCATTTAGTATTTAGGTACCAATATGTATTTGTATACACTTCTGGTACCAATATGTACCTTTAGGTACTAATATGTACACTTTTGGTACCAATATGTACACTTCTGGTACCAATATGTACCATTTAGGTACTAATATGTACACTTCTGGTACCAATATGTACCATTTAGGTACTAATATGTACACGTTTGGTACCAATATGTACCATTTAGGTACTAATATGTACACTTTGGTACCAATATGTACCATTTAGGTACTAATATGTACACGTTTGGTACCAATATGTACCATTTAGGTACTAACATGTACACTTCTGGTACCAATATGTACCATTTAGGTACCAATATGTACCATTTAGGTACTAATATGTACACTTTTGGTACCAATATGTACCATTTAGGTACTAATATGTACACTTTGGTACCAATATGTACCATTTTAGGTACCAATATGTACCATTTAGGTACTAATATGTACACTTTTGGTACCAATATGTACCATTTAGGTACTAATATGTACACTTTTGGTAACAATATGTACCATTTAGGTATTAATATGTACACTTCTGGTACCAATATGTACCATTTAGGTACTAACATGTACACTTTTGGTACCAATATGTACACTTTGGTACCAATATGTACCATTTAGGTACTAATATGTACACTTCTTGGTACCAATATGTACCATTTAGGTACTAATATGTACACTTCTGGTACCAATATGTACCATTTAGGTACTAATATGTAAACTTCTGGTACCAATATGTACCATTTAGGTACTAACATGTACACTTTTGGTACTAATATGTACCATTTAGGTAATAATATGTACACTTTTGGTACCAATATGTACCATTTAGGTACTAACATTTACACTTTTGGTACCAATATGCACCACTTAGGTACTAATATGTACCATTTAGGTACTAACATGTACACTTTTGGTACCAATATGTACCATTTAGGTACTAATATGTACACGTTTGGTACCAATATATACTAATATGTACCATTTAGGTACTAATATGTACACTTTTGGTACCAATATGCACCACTTAGGTACTAATATGTACCATTTAGGTACTAATATGTACACGTTTGGTACCAATATGCACCACTTAGGTACTAATATGTACCATTTAGGTACTAATATGTACACGTTTGGTACCAATATGCACCACTTAGGTACTAATATGTACCATTTAGGTAATAATATGTACACTTTTGGTACCAATATGTACCATTTAGGTACTAATATGTACACTTTTGGTACCAATATGCACCACTTAGGTACTAATATGTACCATTTAGGTACTAACATGTACACTTTTGGTACCAATATGTACCATTTAGGTACTAATATGTACACGTTTGGTACCAATATATACTAATATGTACCATTTAGGTACTAATATGTACACTTTTGGTACCAATATGCACCACTTAGGTACTAATATGTACCATTTAGGTACTAATATGTACACGTTTGGTACCAATATGCACCACTTAGGTACTAATATGTACCATTTAGGTACTAATATGTACACGTTTGGTACCAATATGCACCACTTAGGTACTAATATGTACCATTTAGGTAATAATATGTACACTTTTGGTACCAATATGTACCATTTAGGTACTAATATGTACACTTTTGGTACCAATATGCACCACTTAGGTACTAATATGTACCATTTAGGTACTAACATGTACACTTTTGGTACCAATATGTACCATTTAGGTACTAATATGTACACGTTTGGTACCAATATATACTAATATGTACCATTTAGGTACTAATATGTACACTTTTGGTACCAATATTGCACCACTTAGGTACTAATATGTACCATTTAGGTACTAATATGTACACGTTTGGTACCAATATGCACCACTTAGGTACTAATATGTACCATTTAGGTACTAATATGTACACGTTTGGTACCAATATGCACCACTTAGGTACTAATATGTACCATTTAGGTACTAATATGTACACGTTTGGTACCAATATGTACCATTTAGGTACTAACATGTACACTTTTGGTACCAATATGTACCATTTAGGTACTAATATGTACCATTTAGGTACTAATATGTACACTTTTGGCACCAATATGTACCATTTAGGTACTAATATGTACACTTCTGGTACCAATATGTACCATTTAGGTACTAATATGTACACGTTTGGTACCAATATGTACCATTTAGGTACTAACATGTACACTTCTGGTACCAATATGTACCATTTAGGTACCAATATGTACCATTTAGGTACTAATATGTACACATTTGGTACCAATATGTACCATTTAGGTACTAACATGTACACTTCTGGTACCAATATGTACCATTTAGGTACCAATATGTACCATTTAGGTACTAACATGTACACTTTTGGTACCAATATGCAACACTTAGGTACTAATATGTACCATTTAGGTACTAATATGTACACTTTTGGCACCAATATGTACCATTTAGGTACTAATATGGACACTTTTGGTACCAATATGCACCTTTGATGGACCAATATGCACTCTTTAGGTACAAAGGTGTACCTTTTTTGAAAAGGTACCGCCACAATGACAGCTTTTGTACCTTTTTTTCTGAGAGATTTGTCAAATCCAACATTAAGACGCAGTATACAGTTCACTATAGCATCTACTTGACTCCATACTAGTTTTTTAAAGAAAAAATTCTCCAGATATCAGATGTCAGTGTCGATGGAGCGGTTAAAGCACATACGGTCAGTGTTTAGCGCTCGACGTCTGTCCAGCTGTCTTTCTGTCTTTAGCTTCTGTTGTGGAGGACTGAACCATCTGTGATGACTTCAGGCACACGACACCTATCACGACGGCCGGATTAACATGTTAGCAAGTGGATCACATTTGAATTAGCATTATAATTAGCAATTTAAATAGGCTTTCGATAAAAAAAGACTTTTTATGCTGTATGTTGGCTAACATGACTGTTGTCAAGCAAAAAACATATATACTTGCATAGGAAAAATAGGATTATTTATTTAAATATTTATGTTTTTTTATTTAATTATGTATTTATGCATGTTTTATTGGTGGTCATGTTTGCATAAGCTAAAAAATAAAATTAAAAGATTTATAAATTCGAGAGTCATATATCGGTAACCATTTCTAACACAAAAAACAGTTCATCTCTAGTTAATAGTCTATATCTGCCAAAAAGGTTAAAACTTTATTGAGTCGATAAAGTTCAGGATTATTATTTTAATTAGCATTAAAATAGGAATGCATATAGGTAAAACATTATTTATTTATATATATTATGCTCGTTTATTTATGTTTGATGGTGACCATGTTTACATCAGTCAAAAATAAAAAAAATAGGTAAAACTGTACAGATTTATAAATTCAAAACTAATATCGGGTATCATTTGTAACATAAAAATAGTTATCGGTTATTTAAAATAAGTGCATTGGTAAAAGCAGAAATTAAGGTTAATACTTTATTGAGTGGATTAATTATCATTTTAATTCAGGATTATTATTATTATAATTAACATTATTATAGAATGCATAATATATTGGTGACAGACAAATAATTTTAACACGATGACTATTGGCTACCTGTATATGCAAAAATAAATAAATAATAATATTAAAAATTAATATAGATCATTTTTTTATGAGTAACAAAAAATGATTCATTAAAATAAAATGTTTTTTACGACAATTATTAAAATAATTATCGGTTACTTTTTAAAAATCGGTGCATCGCCATAATTATAAGATATAAACAGTATTTGCAATAAGAATCGTTTGTCTTTTCTACCTCCCAAATACATACAAATATTAAACTGTATTATATATTAAAATATTATGTGACATATTTCTTGGTAAAAGAGAATAAACCAAGAAATCAATTAAAAACAGTGATGTGCTTAGCCTACTAAACAATGACAGGGATTATAAATCTTTTATTTCCAGACGCGATTTATCACAGGCTTCGAGACACATGGGCGGCGCTCGTTTACGACTGTAACATAGTATAACACACTTAATAATATCAATACAAACCGACTAAAGAAGAGTCAGGAGAACTGAGCACCATCTGACCCTGAACGTGTTACGAAACACACAGAATGTGAGTGTCTCGTCTCATTAGGAGAAGCACATATGTGCCAGTCATCCATGTGGACTGAAGTGTGCTCCTCTGAACAATGGACCCTATTAGCTAATGGAAATGTGTCCCCGTCCCAGTTAATTGGGCTAAAATGTCCGCTTAAGTAAAAATTCACCAAGCAAAGAGATAATGACACCCCGCACTTAAAAAGAACAACGTCGCGTCACAAACCGAACGCTCCTCAATTAATAACGTCCAACGAGGACGAGTTTAGCGAGGCGCAGCTCTGATTGTGTTGAAGCAACGAGAGAGAGGAGACATGAGTGGAGAGTGCGCCAGGCTGTGTTATATTAGGCGGCGACCGGACAAGATGTCCCGCAATGGACCGGTGATTATGGGAAATGAGGCTTTCTTGCTTTTCTCCACCTCCATTTCTCATCCGGCTCTGGCTGAAGGAGGAGAGGACGCGTTAGGCCGCCGCCGCCGCCAGATTACCGCCTTTGAAACAGGAGCTGTTTGATGGAGAGACGCCGAGAGAGACGACAAATTCACTTCAAGGAGACACAGAAATGTCAGACTAGGTTTAGTGTCCAAAGCCGGCGAAAATGAGAACGCTCTTTGAACTGGAGGATTCGGACGAGACAAAAGATCGTGTGCTTTTGAGTGAGTCGAGGACGGCGAGAGCAAAGACATCTCTGAAGCGGCTGTTACATATATAACATTTGGATTTCATACATTCAGTTTTTATTCAAACTAAATCCTGTCATCCAGCATCTCCTCTTATTTTATCCTCATCACCAAAAAGGTGTTTTAGGTGGACAGATCAATACAAAGAACATAAAAAATAGGATGTTGGAAAATAACAATGTCTTTTCTGTTATTCAAATGCATGGGCGTCGGAACCATTGTATATGTGTGGGACGAGACACACACACTTTTTAAGACCAATGATATTGGACCCACTCACTTCTAACGTCTCTAATTGACCCTAAAGTTAAAATTTTGACAAAAAGTTGAAATTATGACAAAAAGTTCAAATTATGACAGTCAAAATTATGACATAAAAAGACAAAATTATGACAAAAGTTTAAATTATCACAAAAAGTCAAAATATGACAAAAAGTTAAAATTATCACAAAAAAATCTAAATTATTACAAAAGTTAAAATTATGACAAAAAGTTGAAATTATGACAAAAAGTTGAAATTATTCTTAGAAAAAGTCAAAATTATGGCAAAAAGTTTAAATTATGACAGTTTAAATATTGATAAGTCAAAATTATGACAAAAAGTTTAAATTTTGACATAAAAAGTCAAAATTATGACATAAAAAGTCAAAATTATGACATAAAAAGTCAAAATTATGACATAAAAAGTCAAAATTATCACAATTAGTTTAAATTATCACAAAAAGTCAAAATTATGACAAAAAGTTGAAATTATAACAGTCAAAATTATGACATAAAAAGTCAAAATTATGATAAAAGTTTAAATTATCACAAAAAGTCAAAATTATGACAAAAAGTTTAAATTATCACAAAAAAATCTTAATTATTACAAAAGTTAAAATTGACAAAAAGTCAAAATTATGGCAAATTTATTTAATTATGATCGTTTAAATATTGATAAGTCAAAATTATGACAAAAAGTTTAAATTTTGACATAAAAGTCAAAATTATGACATAAAAAGTCAAAATTATCACAAATAGTTTAAATTATGACAAAAAGTCAAAATTTTGACAAAAGTTAAAATTTTGACAAATATGTCAAAAAATTATGACAAAAAGTCCAAATTTTGACAAATATGTCAAAAAAATATGACAAGTTTAAATTATCACAAAAAAATCTAAATTATAACAAAAGTATAAATTATCACAAAAAAATCAAAATTAATGACAAAAAGTTAAAATTATGACAAAAAGTTTAAATGATCAGAAAAAGTCAAAATTATGACATATTAATAAGTCATCTATGATGACACAAAAATATTTAATGATCACATAATAGTCAGGCGTGGCTTAGCGAAGGGTAATTCAGTGCATATGTCTGTTCACTTTCCACCTAATATATTAAACTCCATTTCTGCTGAATCATTATATTTCTCAACGAGCCGCAACTGACGAAAATAGCCATCCGTTGTACTCTTCCAGTCAAATACTGCGTTGCAAATATAAATATTAGCTATTATAAGTCGTCAGTGCGAATGAGCATGACATCATCAGCGGATAATCCACGGATAGCTTGTGATTAATGTGCAGTTTAGTTTACTCGTTTAATTAAAAGGCACCAGAATACATGAAATGGCATTTACTCCAGTAACATGTTTCTGGGGGAGGACACGCACACTTTTTTTTTTCGTCCGACGCCAATGCCTGAACCAAATATAAAATAAAAATGATTGACAGGCCGTACACAATTATTAACTAGTAAACCGCATCAGTAGAGATGCAAATTAGAAATAGCAGCAGGAGCACCTCAAATTGACAGTTAAATTAAAGTTAACTGACAAAATATGTCACTCAAACTGAATATGTGTTTGGGAGGAAAATAGTAAAATAATGTAATTTTTTTGTATAATTCTTTTGATTTGGGGGTGAAATATGACCTAAAAATAGACGTTCTTGACAGGTTTCGTGAGATGAGACAGTGTACAGTTAGCATACGTACTCCTGCACAATTTTAGTTTTCCTTCAGGACTACGTCTGGGATTCTGCTGTAGACTTTGGTTTTCTCCGGGCCAATCAGCGAACAGAGGGAGTGTCTGAGAACGATGGCGGTGATGTCGTGTGTTATTTTGAGTTGTAGTTCAGTAAGAGAAAGATACTAGTGAAGCTATTCGGTCCGTTGTGGTGACGCTGCCGAATATCAAGAAGTTAAAGCCAGAGCAAGAACAATCTTTGGTTAGTTTTGTTGGTGGCCATGATGTTGTGGCCCTCCTTCCCATGGGCTTCGGGAAATGACATTGGTTATGGCAGATCCAATAGTTTAAGACTTCAATAGAGTTCCCGCCCACTGATACCGAAATTCGCATCCTAAATTTTCGCACGTTAAAAAATAAATACGACCTCAGGCCGTGTGTCCACCAAAGTGTTTTTAGCCAGCTGAAAACGTTAGACGCTCTGCTGAAAACTTCTAGCTGTGGCGCTTGAGAGCGTTTTGGCAGCGCAGCGTTTTTTTCAGTTGAGACGATTCGTTGCTATGATACAGAATATGCGCAGCACAGTTTAGTAGTAACTGATTTCGCAGATAATTTGTTTCATACGAAAAATTTATTTTTCATCCATTTTGTTCGGTTAGCTCTGCTGGTTGACGCCGTTGTACAGAAAGAATGTTGTGACAGTTGGTCGGTTTGAAATTAGTCCCGCCCCTCCTCCACTGTGATTGGACGGCTGGATAAAAAGTGACAGTTATGAGAGCTGTGTTTTACCCAAAGTTGAACAGTTAAAACGCCAGGTGCTCAGTGCTTGAGCATGAAAAAACGCACAGTGCCTTGTTACGCTCATGGCGTTTAAAAAAACGCTTTGGTGGACACACGGCCTCAGGTTATGTTAATCACGTTTGCACACTGCCTCTGAAACTTTCGTCCGCCATAAAAAAAATCGAAGCGGGTTTGATTTTCTGCGTTTTTCGCATCCGTAGCAAGTAGTTGGAATGGTGTTTTGACAATTCAGAGCCACCGAATCACGAACACGGAAAAACGCACACGAAAATTTCGGACTCAGTGAGCAATGGCGTTACCGCTAGTCAATGTAGCGGTGCCGGACTCGCTGTAGGAGAGGGACAGGCTAGTGGACAGTGGTCAGGTCGTCTGCAGATGTGCTGGTGTTTACCTGGGGTCTGGAAGTTGATCCTCCGCATCTCCACCGGGTCTGTGGGGTGGTGTGGCGGGATCTCTGCGTTGTTCAGCAGGCATTTCGTCCGCGGCTCTGACTCTTTACGTTTGCTGCTTTAAAAAAGGAAAGGAAAACGTGGAGACTAAATGAAAACTGACAAACGAGATGGAAAACAAACAAGTAAACCAAATCACAAAATGACCAAACAGTGTTTTTTTTCTTTCCATCTATCCATCCATCCATCCATCCATCCATCCATATTTCTCATCCATCCATCCATCCATCCATCCATCCATCCATCCATCCATATATCTCTCCATCCATCCATCCATCCATCCATCCATCCATCCATCCATCCATCCATCCATCCATATTTCTCCATCTATCCATCCATCCATCCATCCATCCATCCATCCATCCATCCATATTTCTCCATCTATCTATCGATCATCCCATCCATCCATCCATCCATCCTATATCCATCCATCCATCCATCTCCATATTTCTCCATCATCCAATCTCCCATCCATCCATCCATATTTCTCCATCCATCCATCATTCCATCCATCATCCATATCCATCCATCCATCCATCATCATCCATCCATCCATCCATCCATCCATCCATCCATCCATATCCATCCATCCATATTTCTCCATCATCCATCCATCCATATTCTCCATCATCTATCCATCCATCCATCCATCCATCCATCCATCATTCCATCCATCCATCATCATCATCCATCCATCCATCCATCCATCCATCCATCCATCCATCCATCCATCTTTATCCATCCATCCATCCATCCATCTTATCCATCCATCCATCATCCATCATCCATCCATCCATCTTTATCCATCCATCCATCCATCCATCCTATCCATCCATCCATCCATCATCCATCCATCATCCACTCCATCCATCTATTCCAATCATCCATCCATCACATCCATATCAATCCATCCATCCATCCATCCATCTATTTATTTATCTATCTATCTATCTATCTATAAAATGTCTCCGCCGATATGTTAACTGATTATTCAGAATGAAATCAGAAATAAGAGCATCAAAAATACATTTATTATTTGAATTTAGTGATAGAATGGACATAATGATGAGACTTTGTTTCTTTTTTTGGCTGATATATCGGTGCATCTCTAATAATATATATATATATATACACTACCGTTCAAAAGTTTGGGGTCAAAACAATTTTTATGTTTTAAAGAAATTAATACTTTTCTCAGAAAGGTGATTAAATTGATCAAAAGTGACAGTAAAGACATTTATAATAATGCAAAATATTTTTTTTTTAATTAAATGCTTTTCTCTTGAACTTTCAAAGAATCCTGAAAAAAATCACAAAAATATGAAGCAGCAAAACTGTTTTCATAACTGAAAACAGCTGATTTACATTATAATAATATTTCACAATATTACTGGGTTTGTTTTGTATTTTTAATCAAATAAATGCAGCCTTGGTGAGCAGAAGAGACTTCTTTTAAAAACATTAAAAATCTCACCGACCCCAAACTTTTGAACGGTAGTGTATATATACACACACACTGTTTTTAGTTAATAAAGAGGAAGCTAGATGCTAGCACAAACAAAGCTATGTCCACACACACACCACAGCCGTGGGGCACATTGGTTGAACCCGCTATTTCATCGCACTGTTTTTCATTGCCATCTAATTAAAACTAGCTTTTATGCTGAGGCAGGTTGTTCTCTTTTGCCCCCTTGAAAACAGCAATAAAGTACAGCTAAGCCTTACCTGTCAGGCTTGCTGCTTCCAAAGAAAGCATTGAAGTGAAATAAATATATAAACGAGAGAAAACACAACAAGAGAACAAGGGAGAGGAGAAAGAAGAAAATCAATAGAGTGCATTTAAATTCAGCTAGCAGTGCCAGATTAGGCTCATCTGCATTTGGACAGACCTGTAAAGATGTGTGTTTGCGCATCTCCAGACACCAGAGGTCAAACTCAAGGTCCTGCCGAGGGAAACACTAGCCGTTCGCTTTAACCTCGTCCGTGAGGTGCTAATGAGGAATAGCTTCCGCACGTTTGCATGCTAAACGCCAAAGCGTGCTCTGAAGCTAATAGCTATTAGCAATCACCTCGTTAAATTTTGATAAGATCGAATTGCTCAGCTACGCTTTGAACTTCTCAGAACGATGCTAACGGCTATGGGGAATATGTCTAGAATAAGCTTAAATCATTTTTTTTTGTAGCATTTCTTCACCTCATAATGCATTTACAAATTATGTCAAAAATCCCCTTTTTGCTGGTACTATAAAATAATTAAATAATAAAAAAATAATAAAAATAATAAAAAAATAATAACCGTGATTCGGTACCTAAATAATTTAGGTACTAATATGGTACCAATATGAACCTTTGAGGGACCAATATGCACTCTTTAGTTACAAAGGTGTACCTTTTGAAAAGGTACAGCCACAGTGACAGCTTTTGTACCTTTTTTTCTGAGAGTGATAGGGACAAACTAGCCTTGGGGAAACCCAGACAACTTCCGGCAAATTTAGATTTGCTCTGCAAGTAAGTCTGGCAAAGAGCTCATTCAAGCCCATTTCCAATCCGTCGACATCGAGGCACCAATCAGAAACGTTGGGGCGGTTTTACACGATGACGACAGCGCAGCGACGGTCAAGAAGATTTTGTAGCCTACATTACAAAGATGGACGCCGCCGTGGAACATCAATCGTTCGTATCTGTCGCGTCTGTTTTAAGCGATTTGAACGTTTCCTTTTTGTTAAAACCCGAGCAAAGAACAACACTCGGAGATGTTTCTCCGTCGCTCTGCATACGTACGTCATCTCCTACATCACTCTGATTGGTTTTAGCTCTATCCAATTGCGCCCAGAGGCATTTGAGTGACGTCCGTTGGTGACGCCCCTTTGGAAATGATTTGTCTATGAAGCTTTGCCAGACCATAACTCAGTTACTACTGAGAATGCTCTGGTTTTAACCAGGCTAGGGACAAAAATCAATTCATTCGAATGTGAAAAAAGTCCACTCACTTCTTGTATAGGAGAATCGCAATCACAATACAGATTATGAAGACCACAGCGAGAACGGGTCCCACCACCCAGATGAGTCCGTCTCCGCCCGTCTCCAGGGGCTGAGGGTCCACATCAGGAGCCATGATCGGGTCCGTGTACGGGCTAGATGCGAAGGATTTCTGCACAAGCACAAAAAAGGTTTTTGGATAATTCCGGTATTTAGCACTTTGAGTCTATTTTCTAGTGTGTTTTGGATGAAGTAGAGTGATGGACACAGAAATGTTGACGATGGGTCCTGTCTCGACTTTTTGACTCTTTTAGGATCGCCTCTGAGCGCTTCAGAGTGGCTGTCTATGGACATGCACAAACATGTGCTTAAAACAACCCTTAACGTTTGTGGTTACGCACCGAGTGGTTAGTGGTGTTCGTTGATGATTAAAAACAAGTAGCGTAGCGAAATACAGTTTCTGTCGTGTTTTATTTGGCATTTTAAAAAAATCGCATTGATGTCTGTTGGAGGACTCAGTGCTCGTTGATTCGTTACATTTGGTTGTAGTCTTTTCGCTCGGTTCTCCGTCTCTCAGTAGGCTAGCGTGAGCAGAGCAACTGTGGAAAAGTGGTTGTCGCCATCAAGTGGTCGGGAGTGTGCTAACGCTTCAGACTCAAATATCCAGCGGAAGTTTATACGCGGTTGTGAGGTATCTGAAAAAATAGTTCCACTATAGCAAATAACACAGATTGAAAGCATACATTGCGCCGATATATTTGTTTTTAATCATCAACGAACACCACTAACCACTCGGTGAGTGTCACAGTTTTGAAAACAAACTTTAAGGGTTGTTTTAAGCACATGTTTGTGCATGCCCATAGACAGCCACTCTGTCAGCCATTTGGGATGGATTAAAAAGGCTTTTCCTTATATTTCACTCACCCCTCCAGTCGTGTTAAGCTCAGCCAGGATGAAGAACACGTATTCCTGCCCAGGGTCCAGAGCCCTGTTCTCAAAGGCGCTATACACTCTCTGATCGCCCAGGGTGAAGGACGACGGCATGGACGAGGGCTTGAAGCTGGCAGCGATGTAGGGCCGCTTGCCGTCCGCCTGCTTGAGCTGACGCGTGGTTCGAGCGTGGCGTTGACCCAGTCTTCTTTCGCCCAACAGCTGTGGGAGAAAAAACGGCTTGAGAAGAACTGAAACCAACATCTAAAGCACAACATATGAACCAAATCAGCAGCAAGCAGTGCGAATTGTGCAAAAAAAGGGTCATCTACTATAAAAAACATTTTTATTTATTTATTTTGAAGTCCACATGAATACAATAAAATATAAGTCCTTCCAGAAAAACAATTTTTTTTGTGATTGTTGCGGGCAAAAATCCTTGATTATGCGGCACATTTTCTTAAAAATGCAATGGAATATGCGGATATTTATGCAATTTTATGTGATGAAATTGCGGGAACTTGCAACAACTGCGGTTTGATGAAAAAGAGAAAGTGATTCCCCTGTTCCCTGTTCTCGCTAGACTACTACCTTACTGTAAACTAAAGAGTCATTTCTTATTACTTCCTATGATAAGCAAGCACACTACATCACAGAAAGTGCTGGAATATTTCAGTTCATCTTGTTTTATTTCAGATCTTAATAAACACATCAAACTTACAAAACATTGATGAGTCAAACAAGTTCTGGAGCTTTACAAAGGGAATATGCTACAACTTCTGTAAAAATGAATAAATAAAATATAAAAATTAAAATGTGTGCTTCCTGTTTTACAGCTTTTCGATGATGTCGCATAATTACGTCACTTCATAACGTTCCCATTGCAACAGGGAAACGACGGCTCTTGTGTGAAGCAAACGCAACATTTTTCAACTTTCTGCTAAGATATGTGTGACTTTTTTGCAATGAAAATGCGGGGATTATGAAATCAGCAAGATCCGCATATTTTGCGCAGCGAAAAGAGCGGCATATTTAAAAAAATGCGGCTCCTGCATAAATATGCGGACTTTGGCTGATTATGCATTGAATTATGTTATCGCAAATCACGTTTTTCTGGAGGGACTGGTATATAAACAGAATACACAGCTCAAGGTGAAGCGGCTAAGCATTGCGGGTGAGGATGAGAGCTGTGTAATTGTCCCCTATTCCCTGACAAACCCCTCGGGAACGTTCCCACAATGCTCCTGCGAGAACACTTTCCATGGCTCTGGCTCCACTGTGTCTGAGACACAAGGACAAAGACTTGAGGAAAAAAAGGGGGATGTTCACCTCTTCCAGGTCCAGCTCGTCTGGGTTCTTGATGTGTCGGATCGGTCCTCTTCCCTTCTTCAGAGGAACCACCACAACATAGATTGCCCTGCAAGAGGTCAAGATGGTGCATGAAACAAATAAATCCCCCACAACAGAAATCGTTAGTATCATAAAAACATTATCTACATTTCTGTATCCTTTAGAGCATTAAAAATGGGAATATCTAGCTAAACAAAACCTGCAAAATACGCAGACGCTTAAAATCAAATTCTTAACACAGGTATATATACTGCATTCTCAATGTGGCCAAAAGGAGCACAAACTTTCATCAAAAATGGATCCATCATTTACACTTTGAAATACATTTGCATTCATACACTGCTGTTCAAAAGTTTGTGGTCGGTGAGATTTTTAATGTGTTTAAAAGAAGTCTCTTCTGCTCACCAAGGCTGCATTTATTTTATTAAAAATACAAAACAAACCCAGTAATATAGTGAAATATTATTATAATGTAAATCAGCTGTTTTCTATGTGAATATATAGTAAAGTGTAATTTATTCCTGTGATCAAAGCTGAATTTTCAGCATCATTACTCCAGTCTTCAGTGTCACATGATCCTTCAGAAATCACTATAATATGATGATTTGATGCTCAAGAAACATTTATGATTATCACAGGTGGAAACAGTTTTGCTGCTTCATATTTTTGTGCATAACGTACTGTCACTTTTCAATTTAATGCGTCCTTTCTGAAGAAAAGTATTAATTTCTTAAAAAAAATAAAAATAAATAAAAATCGTATTGACCCCAAATTTTTGAACGGTAGTGTATTATGCGTTTCTAGCCAAGGATAGTTTTCCTCACTTGATCAAGTCTTTGGCTTCCAGCGGTGGGAAGAGAATGGTCAGCATACTGTCCGGCTCTCTTTTCAGGTCCAACTCGGGCTTTCGGATCAGAATAGGTGGCGCCGTTCGGGCGATGAGCTTGTGTTTGGGTCCACCGTCGCTGCTCTCCTGGCAGGTGATCCTGAACTCATAGGTGACGTTGGGTCGTAAATTGGTGATGAGAGCTTTGGTCATCCTAGCATCAATGTCAACCTTCTGCCGGTTGTACTCGATCTGTGGAAGAATGTGCATGGGTAAACTAGTGGTGGGGGAAAAAATCGATTCTGTTTAGTATCGCGATATTTTGCGCACGCAATTAGTATTTGCGCAAAGTATTGCAATATTTAATTATAAAATTATCTGTTTTACTTTCGGGTTTTCTCGATTGGTTTTCTCTGAGTTTACTCTGATAATTTACATTTGCGTATTACATCCACAAGGTGCTTGTTGCGGTGCGTTGTTGTCGTGCATTTAACAGCAAATTCAAATGAAAATGGCTTCACTATTACAACCGGTTGTACACGACGCTCCGTCTTCTTTCAACTCGAAAAGGTGGGTAAATTTCGGTTTTCATAAAAAAGCAAATAGTAAAGACCTTGACATTATTTATATGATTATTCTCAGGTTTATGTTACTCTATTATGTCTGCTTTATGTTCCTCTATCGTATTTAAATATTGTTAAGTTATGTGCTGGGAGCTCACCATTCATGTGAGAGGTGAATAATTCAGAGAATAAGTACGTCCTGTCCTGTAATAAGGTAAAATAAAAAGTTTTTGCACTATCCTCCTAAGTTTTTGCACTTCAGTTAATGTGTAGAAGATAATGTTCACAGAATTAAATGTGACATTTGAAGTGAGTTGAGCAGTCTTATTTTTTTGTAATGCCTTTGAATAATATGGGGGACATGAATCGCAATATATCGCAGAATCGAATCGCAATACTTGTTGTATCGCAATATGTTAAAGGGATACTCCACCCAAAAATGAAAATCCTGTCATCATTTACTCACCCTCAAACCTGTTGCAAACCTGTATGAGTTTCTTTCTTCTGCTGAACACAAAGAACGATTGGAACCAAAGAGTTGTTTGGCACCATTGACTTCCATAGTAGAAAAAAAATTACTATGGAAGTCAATGGTGCCAAACAACTATCAAACAACAGAAATATCTTCCTTTGTGTTCAGCAGAAGAAAGAAACTCATACAGGTTTGCAACAACTTGAGGGTGAGTAAATGATGACAGGATTTTCATTTTTGGGTGGAGTATCCCTTTAAGAATCGCAATAATATTGAATTGTGGCCCAAATATCGCAATACTATCGAATCGTCACCTTTTTGCCAATTCCCACCCCTAGGATAAACTGTTCATAATAGCATTAAAAACAAGTAAATTGAGTCTGGCAGTTACTCAATTTGAACAGGATTGACAAAACTGAATCGCTTACCATGCATCGGTACGGGGAACGGCTATCGGAAAACTTCCAGGTCAGCAGTACCGTGGTCTTGGTGACCAGCTTCACGGTGAAGTTCTTAGGAACATCTGTCCAGAAGTGAATGGAGGAAACAAATTGAGAAAAACAAGTACAGGAGGACTGAAGGGAAAGAAGGCTGACAGAATTCGACCGTTTTTCTTTCTTTTTTTCCCCAAGGGAAAGGGGCTTTGGTCCCTCGGAGTGAGCGAAGTGTGGCGGTAGCTGTGAAGGGGAGGGGGGGGGAGGCGCTCAGTTGGGACAAACAGCACGCTAGACTGGACTGGTGAACACAGAACCACAGGATCGCACAGTACTCTGCCTGCCCTGGCCCGGCAGTGCCACCCCAACAAGAACATTTGGCAAGCAGTTCCCATAATCCCCCCTGAATGCTTCCAGAATAGCTGAACCCACATTATGTTTGAGTGACCCACTGCTGCGTACTCTCGTATTTGGATAGGCACTGCCGTGGCAGAAAGCCCGACAGGAACGAGGACAAACCCCAAAACACAATTGTCATGCCCACACTTGTTAGCAGTGCATCATGGGACGCCATGCTTCAAACCATCCCAGTGTGGGAGCGGGGGGGAAAGGTGAGTACAGAAAAGAGGAATTGTCAAACGAAAAATAAATAAGAAAAACCCAAAGAAAAACAAATGTGCCTAGTTTCACTTCAGATTTGGGATCTCCTTGACGTGGTTCTCGCCTGCCTTTGATACTAGGGGAAATTTTGTGATTAGATGAGTGAATGTGCTGGGCGTGTCTGACCAATTGGCACTTACCTCGCAAAAACTGATGCTCCTCCCCTTTCAAAACTGACTGACTTTAGCTTACTGACTTATTTTACCTTGTTGTGGGGGAGGGTGTTAGTGAGGTATGTGGCTCCCAGAGAACTTTATATAATCGGGTGTAGGTGCTTGCATTGTAGAGGATTGTCCCTTGAGGCGGGGAAATGAGCAACCCCTACCTGCTTCATAGGCCACTGTTCGATACTGGATCGGTGGGCTGTAGGGCCCTGGACCTACACTGGTGTGCGCTCGAATTTTCACATCATACACTGCGTTTGGTCTCAGGCTGTTGAGGGTGTAGCTGTTCTCGCTTGCCGGCAGACGCAGCTCCTTGGGTCCGCCAGCTATTCCCGCCTCCTGATAGGCCAGTGTGTATTCTGTTATATCGCCGTTGCGCTCCGCTAGCACCGGAGGCAGCCAGGAGAACTGGAGCGAGCAGCAGGTGATGTTGGACCCTTCGGTTATTTGAGGATACCCTCGAGGAACCTCTTCCGGGACTCTCAGTTCTCGCGTAGCATCTTCGCCAAATCCCGATTTGGACTTGGCGGACACTTTGAACATGTACGTGGCCCCTCGGTGGATATTGCTAATTGAATACTCGAACTCCTGAGGGCCGAACTCCAGCGTGGCCAGGGGGCTCACGTCTTTTCGGCCGAACTGGAGACGATAGCCTTGTACCTCGAGACCCGGAGCGATAAAATCTGGGGGTTGCCAGCGTACAAATGCGGTAGTCTCCGAGTTTTGGATGACGGAGAGAAAGGGAGGCCCTGGCACTGTAGAGAGAGAGAGAGAGAGAAAAAGAAAGAGTAGGACATTACATTAAGTTCAAATGAACCGTATCTCACTTAAGTTTGCTGTATCAAAACCAAATGTCTTTTCATCCTGTTACTCCCTACTAAAGAAAAAGCACCTGCAACGAATTTAAAAGGATTACAAACCCATTTCCTGTAAAGTACTCTTACATAAGCATGCATTTATTGTGCAACTGCCATAAAGGTGTTAACAACACTCTATAAGTAACTGCAAATGTTTCAAAATCACAGTCTTGCGCGTCAGAACTGCAACACTATTATATGTTAAGTTAGCAGAAGTGACTAGATGGTTGTTGAACAGATCACCGGATGAGAGTCGGTGGGTTAACAGCTGTATGATAGAGACGGAGGGCATGAGAACAGATAGGAGGACAAATGACTCCAGAAAAAAAAGGAGAGCTGATGAAGGTGACGGGGAATCATCGCAATCTGCCGCAGCGAGAGGACAATGAGGGTCAGAGACGGCGTGATTGTAGCGCGCTTCCCCTCACCAACAGCACTCCAGTCCACTCCACTGGACGACACACAATCCTCTCCACAGGACCACAGGCACGTTTCCCATTAGGCCTTGCATTAACGGCCACTGTTGACCCACAGCCACTGATTAAGATAGGATTGCGTTTCACACTCACGCCCTCCCCTTCCCTACTTCCCTCTCGCTCTCTGTCCTTCTCATCTCCAGTAGAGGAGAAGCTGCGAAAAAGAACAAAATAAAATAACCTTCAGCTAACATGCAATTAACCTGCCGACAGGACTTACAGTGAGTTATATTAGGCGTATAAAGCACGACTGCCAGCTGACATGACTTGGCCCGAAAAAACTGCAGCGTTGCATTCTGGGCCGAACTGATATCAAATATACAAAAGACAAGGGCAATATGTCTGAATATAACTGTCCGAATTAAAGGATGACAAAAGGGCGACGTAATTAAAAGTCTTTGATTAATTATTTCTTGTGTACTGTAGAAAAATTACAGCAACATACCAAAAGAGACCAGTGATTTTACCAAGGTTAAAGGGATACTCCACTTTTTTTGGAAATAGGCTAATTTTACAACTCCCCCAGAGTTAAACAGTTGGGTTTTACCGTTTTCGAACCGATTTTCTGATATATAGAAGAATATCAGTAAGCAGACTGTTTCTGGTCCCATTGACTTCCATAGTATATATTTTTCCTACTATGGAAGTCAATGGGACCAGAAACAGTCTGGTTACTGATAGTCTTCTAAATATCATAAAATCGGCTGAATGGATTCGAAAATGGTAAAACTCCACTGTTTAACTCTGAAGGGGGGGTTGTAAAATGAGCCTATTTCCAAAAAAAGTGGAGTATCCCTTTAAGGCATTTATGCACATTAGCATGGCTAGCTGTTTACAGTTGCAAGGCAATGCAAGCAACTAATATAGATTTCAAACACAGCTGATCCAATCTAATAGCAATTTATGAACACCATAATACCTGTTTGTAATCCCATAATCCAAAAAAATTCAATTTGCAGAAAGTTCAACTCCAATGCCACAGTATCCTGGCTTCAGACACGATTAGACAAGACGCTCCAGAGACCAACAAGGAGCTTCACTCTCCACAATCAGGACTGGAGCAAGTGGCCCTAAGTGGACCAATTAATTGAAGAGAATAACCACAGTGCCGGGAGGATTGTGAGTCATCCAGACGCTCTGGTCCCCGAGCCGTGGCGCCCGTCCAAGCGGGCAGTCGTGAAGAACACCTCCAGCCTCGGCATTAGCATGCAATCTGCTCATCTCCCACAAGGATGAAGGGAGACAGGAGGAAATTAAAACCAGGAAGACTCGTACTAGATCGGAATCTGGCTAAACTTAAAGACGTTGGGGTTTGCGTTTAATGCACATTGTGAATGATAAGGCGTAGGGGTTTGACAGAGCACACATCAATCAGTCTGTCGGCTCTGGAGCGAGAACAGAATCAATCATTTCCGTGTCGTTCCTCGCGGACAACAGGCAGCATCAATTAGATCGATACAAGGACATCTGCTTTGAGATTAAGGCGCGGTTAACCGATAACGCAGCTCTTTGAATGCAACATTAATAATGTTCGTCAATATGGCTGACACATAAATAATCCCAAATGACTAATTTGTTTTTTTTTTTGCATTTGTACCGGTGTTCTTTGATATACCATTAAAATTTATATTATCATTGTGATTCTTTTGTTGTTGACCCACTAAAAATACTAATGTGCACATTATTCCGCCGCTTGAATGACGGCTCGATGTGACCATAGAGCCTGACTGACGGAGTCGCTGTCCTGAAGTGTATCTCCGACACGCAGAATGGCAGCTCCGGGACGGACGGCGCTCTCGGATGACAGGCGGACTTAAGGAAGGTTCTGGGCTTGAAAGGGGCGGGTCGGCCCTTATCAATACAATAAGGCAGGGGCTTAAATTGTCTGACAGCATTATGTAGCAGAAATGAGGCATGAAAGTGCCCCGGAGTGGCTCCTCTGAGCCCCATTGGTCAAGCTTCCCTTCTGTTCTGGCACTTGAAAGAGCGGGATACCGCTTCTTTAAGTAGGGCTGAGTCTGCCCTTGTTTATTTATTTATTTCTTTTGTCTGCTGTAAGCGTTTCGCCACACTTTCGGAGGCGGGAAGCACAGGGACATCCTTCCTTTGAGCGCCACATCACTGCGTGAGGGATGGGGAGAGAGACAGGCGTTGAGAATGACATGAAAATGTGACACCTGGGATCGGCACACCTGTCTCGTCAGCGCTAACTGAGCTAGGCTACGACACCATACAGAGCCGTGGTACTGTTTAATTAGCATTATTCATATAATAGCAGTCCTTCTAGAAAAATGCAGTTTTTTTGTGATTGTTGCAGGCAAAAATCCTTGATTATGCGGCACGTTTTCTTAAATGCGATGGGATATTTATGCAATTTTATGCGATGAAATTGCGTGAACTTGCAAAAACTGCGGTTTGATGAAAAAGAGACAGAAAAAGAAGTGATTCCCCTGTTCCCTGTTCTCACTAGACTACTACCTTACTGTAAAGAGTCATTTCTTATTACTTCCTATGATAAGCAAGCACACTACATCACAGAAAGTGCTGGAATATTTCAGTTCATCTTGTTTTATTTCAGATCTTAATAAACACATCAAACTTACAAAACATTGATGAGTCAAACAAGTTCTGGAGCTTTACAAGAGGAATATGTTACAACTTCTGGAAAAATGAATAAATAAAAATTAAGAAATAAAACGTGTGCTTCCTGTTTTACAGGTTTTCGATGATGTTCACGTCGCGTAATTACGTCACTTCTCAACATTTCTCAACTTTCTGCTGAAATATATGTGACTTTCTTGCAACGAAAATGCGGGGATTATGAAATCATGCAAGATACGCATATTTTGCGCGGAAATTGGCAATTTATGCAGCGAAAGTGCGGCGTATTTGAAAAAATGCCCCCGCATAAAAATGCGGACTTTGGCTGATTATGCATTAAATCGTGCGATCGCATAATCACGTTTTTCTGGAGGGACTGACATATACTGGTTAAAAGGTACATTAAAGAATATCATGGGATTAGCATGATGGCAGCGTCCAAAATTCACTAGCATGGTGTTCACTTTTCTATAGTGCACTGGTAATATCATGGTGCATTTAAGAAAGGATTCTAACAGTAGAGATGTATAAATCGACTAGTTAGTGGGTTGTCAGCTGGAAGCCCTGTATAATCAGGCAGGATTAGAGCAAACTCTTTACAGCGCTATTTAACAAAGTATCTTAAAACAAAACGGTCATGACGTAAGACGCAAAAAAGAAGCAAAGCAACAGCTAAAACACATTGGTCTGCATGTGTACAGAGATAGAGAAGCTACTTATAAGAATAAAATGGTATTAGCATAATGATACTCTCCAAAACGCACTAGGGTAATCACTTGACTTTATTTGTAATACCATGGTGTGTTTATAAGTAGCCAAATCCCCTCAATTTTTACACTCGGGATGTACATAACAAAATATTTTTAAAATGTACTAGGTTGTGGGTTGTCTGGTGATTAGTCAGCGGGTAGAAGTGAAGCCTTGAATAATCAGGCAAGATTAAAGCTAACTATGTGTAGTGCTTAAACCATTTTTAACTTAGAAAAAAAACACACACACACACACACACACACACACACACACACACACACACACACACACACACACATATAGGTCTGCATGTGTACAGAAGCACTTATAAGAATATCATGCTACTAAAAACTCAATCTGCATGTTTATATAAATTGAGTCCAATTTAATGATGCTACGTTAGCATGCTGTTTAGCACTGTTAGCAGACTAATGACTCATCATTATCTCATTAGTTCAGGTTTTCTAAAAACTAAACTTTCTCTAGCAGTAGCAACATGTGGCTAACCGCGGTCTCCGCTACATTCCCTTACAGTTTTTATGTACTCCAGACACACTATATAGGCCATGTTGTTTTTTTTAATTTGGCTCCTAGCCCATAACACCTGGCCCGCGGTGCAGTGGAGCTGGGCTAATGATGGCGTTATTATGACTGACCTGCTCCCTTGGTCAGCACCAGCTTGGGTTTGCTGCGGGCGCCGTCTCCTTTGGTGGTGTAGGCGGCCACGGTGATGGAGTAGGTGGTGTCAGGCTGCAGGCCCCCGATGACCATCTCCTGTGTTTAATGGACATGAAGAGGGAAGTTAGCACTATGTTAGGAACTGAATTTGTTTTAAAGACTTTACAACATGTCACCCGCACTGACACGGCGTCAGTTTCATTACACTTGCCATTTGATGTTGCGCATCGTTGTCTGTATATATATATATATATATATATATATATATATATATATATATATATATATATATATATATTAAATTTTATTTATAAATTTTATTTATTTATAGATATAAATAACATAATAACAATTGTAACAAATAATTTATTTATATAATTCAAATATGCACACACACACACACACGTGCACAGACACACGCACACACACTAATTTACACATGTGTATATGCATATATATATATATATATATATATATATATATATATATATATATATATATATATATATATATATATATATATATATATGCTACTGGTCAAAAGTTTTAGATCTGAATGATTTAATGTTTTAAAAATTCAGGTTTGATCACAGGAATAAATTACACTTTACTATATATTCACATAGAAAACAGCTGATTTACATTACAATAATATTTCACAATATTACTGTTTTTTTGGTGGTATTTTTAATTAAAAAAAACACAGCCTTGGTGAGCAGAAGAGACTTTTTTTAAAAACATTAAACATCTTACCATTCAAAAACTTTTTACAGGTAGTGTATATATATATTGTTTTTTTAGTTATATAAACAGTGTAATTATAATAATATATATAATGTATATAGTGTGTTAAATATTTTCTTTTATAAAATATTTAAAATATAATTTTTTTATTTTATTAAATATTTAAGCATTTTTCCACTGTATAATTATTAATATAATTTGTACACAATTTAATAATTACATTAATAATCAATTGTACACACACAATATCATTATATTCTAAATATTTCTATTAATAAAATACATAAATACATACTATATAGATATATACTGCAGTTTGGCTCATTATTGTTGGCATTTAGCGTGTCATCTAGTTTGACCAGGTTATGGATTATGATTCCTGCTCATCTATAACACATGTCTGTGAATGAATTCAACAGAGCCTGAGCAAACAGACCGTCAGAATAATGAATTTCTTGGGGTCGGCCGGTAAGCTGTGCACACACACACACACACACACACACACACACACACACACACACACACACACACCCTTCTGACGGGCCCCTATTTTCCAATATTTCTGGTGAAAGCGAGTGAGCTTTGATCAGCGCGCATGACGGAGAGGAAATTAATGGCAAGCGCTCGCGGAGAAAAAAAGCCCCTGCGTGTCTCGCTGCTTACAGAGACCTGAGCTTCACATCAAACCTGTTCATGCAATCTAAGAGTTACACAAATGATCCATTTATAAAAAATAAATAAAACTCCATTTCTTTAAAAGATAGCTTGAATTTGGCACAAAAAAGCTTCATCTCTAATACACAACATCACAGCACAAAACACACTCGTCCATGCCAGGCATAAAAGAACCCTGATGTTACATCATTTCCCTGTGCACCATTAATATTTCTCTATAGTCCACACACACACACACACACACACACCACACACACACACACACACACACACACACACAACACACACACACACACACACACACACACACACAGGACTTGAGGTGCAGTAGTTGTTTTCTCTCTGTGGCAAAAATTGGCTCATTATAAAAATCTGGCAATGCAAGAAAACTCTTTACATGACACAAAACTGTACGTGTCAATCCATTTTCTTATGGTTTGTGTTTCCATGATTAGTTGTGTGTTTATGCCGACTGCTACACGCACACACGCACACACACACACACACGCACGCACGCACGCACGCACACACACACACACACACACACACACACACACACACTCATCAGCCGGGTCTGATGTAACATCACAGGTTCTCTGATCATACTCACGTATTCAGCTGTGTCGTCCATTTCCCACTAACATCCCCCACCCGGGAGGAGAAAGAGGAGCGCGGGTTAAAAGAGAGGGAAAGACAGACAGACAGAAAGAAAGAGAGGAAAGCGTAAGACGAAACAAGGTAAAAGTGCCAAGGAAATGGAAGAACGGCAGAGTGTTTTAAAGTAGGTCAGTGTGGATTAGGGTGAAAAAAATGGTGAAGATTGAAGACGAGGCAGGAAATTGAGTGGCCGCCGCTATCTCAGCGTGTCATTCCTGCAGAGTTTATTTCCCGCCATTTCATTTGGTAAGAGTGTAAAAAAAACGGCTGTTTTCGAGTTTGATATCAGATCATAACTTCTAAAGAAATATGCAAAGCAAAATTAGTTTGATGAATAAAAGTATTGGTATTAAATAATCACCTCAATATATTTTTACACCCAAAAAAAAGTGTTTTACAGTGATTTTATGAATGATGTAAATAATTTTTTCGCATGAATATTTAAACCGAATGAATAACACGACTATTTGTGGACTTGATTTCACTGAAAAATAAAACTTATGACTAAAACTGAACAAAAATGCAATTTTTTACCTCACAATACTAATATTTTTACACTGAGAATATTTTTTGAGAAAAGTTATTGAAAAAATACTTCAGTTATTATAATTTATTTAAAAATATAGTAAAATCTATAAATAATATTTTATACTTATTAAACATTTAAAAATTATTCAATATGAGATGACAATGTATTTACTAAATTATTTATATTTACTAATATATATATCACCGTTATACCCAATCACAACATCATTGCATCGTGACCCAGATATCAACAGATTCCCACTGAACTGACGACTGTAAACGATTCCATCATAAACACAAGAGGCGTAAATGTTTTTTTCAAAGCTGTAATATTTGCAGCTGTGAGGAGAATAAGGTGCCTCGTATCTGCTGTTTTCATGACACAAGCTAGTATTATAATTTTAGGTTGCAGCCAGAGGCGCTCGCTTGCTTTTTCTTCTTTCTTTTTGCCGCTTGTGCTTTTAAATCAAGTCTGAATTGTGACCGCAATGCTCAAGTGCCTCGTGTTTTAGTGCAGCTCTCGGGCTCTTAATACGGCAGACATAATCAGCTTTTGTTGACTTTATCTATGACACTAGAGCCTTAGAGGTTAAACTTATTAGAGGTTTGACTAAACCGTGCAATTCTAATGGCTGATAAGATGTTTTGGACCGCTTGTGGAGAGCATTCTAGAGGCTATAAAAGAACTTCACAGATTAAATTATTTATAAAAGGATTTTCATACGTTTGTTGCAGTGGCCATGGGAAGATTTTAAACCACTTGCTGCAACAGTAGCATAAAAATATCTAATTGGCTATAAGTTAACTAGCTATTTGTTTGACGAAACATTGATAATCGCGCTAACATACCTGTGCATCGGCTAGCATGACGTCCTTGATGAGGGGCAGGCCGCGGGATTCGCCGTTCTCCACGCGGACGTAGTGCACCTGGTACCCGCGAATCTGCCCGTGCTGTTTCCCTGGCAACAGGGAGCGCCACATCACCTTGATGGCGGTGGAGTTGAGCACCTCGACCTCCACACGGCGAGGGGGGGCCCCAGGAACTGCGGCGGGACAAGAGGACATGCCATGAGGGATTCAATTGATCACGCTTATGATATGAAAACTAGATTTTAACATTTTTACATACAGGATTGCCTGTGCAAAACTCACAGATAGGATGCAAGGGTGTTGCTATGCTATAGACGATTTTTGCTCATATTAGTAACTCTTAGTTTGTGAGTAGTAGTATAAGTATTTGCCTTAGCATTTATCATCATGATAGGGACATAAAGTCAATTAAAACTTGTGTTTTAATTACACACAATTACCAATCCTTTTTTTTTTTTTACTAATTTTAGGGGATTTTCAGTTACGAAAATATTTCTTCCCTGATGAGACTCTGAACCACTAGGATTTAAAGGGAACACGTTTTTCTACCAATCCACCAATTTTCATCATGATAGGGAAACAAAAAGTCCACCAAAATTTGTTTTACAATCAAAACACATTTAGTTTTTAATGAACACAATTAAGACACTATTATCACTCATTCATCTACTACATATTTTTTACTTTCTACCAACTTTAGAGGCCAGTTTCGAAAATATTTCTACCCTGATGAGACTCTGAACCACTAGGATTTGAAGGGAACACATTGTTCTACCAATCCACCAATTTTCATCATGATAGGGAAACAAAAAGTCAATCAAAATTTGACACATTTAGTCTTTAATGAACACAATTAAGTCACTATTATCACTTATTCATCTACATATTTTTCACTTTCTACCAACTTTTCTACCCTGATGAGACTCTGATCCACCTGGACTTTTAGGGAACATGTTTTTCTAGCAATCTACCAATTTGAACAAAGCTAGCAATCATGGTTCCTGAGATATCACACCCTAAACATGGCTTCCCAGATGTTTTTTGGCTACTAAAAAATATGAAAATGTACGTGAAATGTTTTAAAGAACTCGTTTTAAGTCCCAAATAACACAAATCTGAGAAAAGCCAATAACATACATCTTTAATTATGTCTTGAGTCTGATTTTTAGAAATAGTACCAATACTAATTGAGCGCCTCAGACTACACAAAGCACCCACCTCAAAACGGCTGAAAAGAAACTAAGCCCTAGCGTCTCAGCTAGTATGTACATTCAATTATCTGAAACCAGGTTACTGATTAAGCGCCCATCTTCGGGGATATTTAATCAAATGTAATATCACACCCCCGTATACTCGGGCAACCATTTCATCCCTTTCCATTTCACTATCATTCTTATCTGAGCTCTGATCAATTTGCTGTCTGCAGACCTGCGAGCTAATGAAAATCCTTTTATACGAGGCCTTGATGTTTAATACCTCCGGTCATTCAGTAGCTACTGCTGTAAGGAGGAGACCGATTTCCTGTATGTTCAATAAAAGACGCCATAAGGGGATGTACTGTATTTTGGGGCCCGGCTCTACCATATAAGACGCTTTAACGGTACAAGTCTCCAAGGATGTGACTGTCGTAACATATCGCTACTCAAATAAGTCCATGTTGTGGGGTTGGTCAAATAAGATTTCCCATCGGAGGTCTTGGGGAAGCGTTCCCTCCTTCTCGACCGGCCTACAGCGGTTGACCAGCCCGTCAAAACCATCCATCGTAGGGCGGCCCACAGCGCCAGTGAAAGGCTGTGCTCCGTATTGATTACTAGCTTGTATCCTGAACTAGCGCTGTCAGTCACAGAGAAAGACTGCTGTCACCAGGGAACGTCCGACACAATTTCTTACTCTGGCTAGATTTATTTCAGTGCTCATAAGCTGTCCGAGCGCTTTTACAAAGAGGTGTGACAGATGAAAATGATGTTAAGTCAATGTTTCCTCCATCACATAATGCAAGTCAATAGATCTGCTCCCCAAAAAGAGTGAGCTGTCCACACAGACGTATAATCAACATTTCTCTCACCTCATCCACCATCTTAGATTTATTTTCTCACAAAGCTTGGCTAGAGACTATATAAGGTCACTGGAAAAGAATGGGGGAAATAAAACCAAATACAGTGGCTTTAGAAAAGTAAGCGTTACAGTAAAATACAGATTTTTTTTAAGCATGAAATGGGCTGATTAATTTTTCATGTTGTAAGATTGTATTGTTTTGCGTTGAAGCATAATCTTAACATGCTATGATGCCTTAAAAACACTGTCTAGGTTGGACATTTAAATAGTTTTAAGAGGCCATTTTAAATTTTTTATTTTGTTGAGCCTGAACTATATAAAAACTTGTATATTTCCATTTAAAATGTCTAAAAATAACTAAAACAAGATAAACGTACTTGAGAAGCAACACTGCATAAATATTACTACTTTTTTCAGAGATTGTGCCTTTAATACAAGTGTCATTTTTGTCTTCATTGGCAGATTTTCTCACTCATTTTAAGTAGAAACAAAATATGCGAGAGCTGTAAGACCAAATACAATTCTATTCAAGATACTATCAATGAAAACAAATCTTAGTATCTAACAGTAGCCAATGTCCATCCACTTGTCAATCGAATGATCTGAAGTTTGGTAAAAAACCTCATGGGAATAAAGCTGGTGAAAGTGTGTTTCCATCCAACGGCTTTAAAGCGAATAAAAACCTATGTGTAATGACGTCACATGCTGTTTTGCGATCAAATTGGTATATCGAATTGATTTGAGACATTTTAAGGTGTTTCCATTCATTTTCGCACTGAATCGCACAACATTCAAGCAAACATTTGCGAACAAAGTTTTGCTAGGCAAAATGGATCACGCCGTAATAACGTTTCCATCAGCGTTTATCGCATAAGCCGTATATCCATCAAGATAAAATCCCATGAGACCGAACGCATTTCATTTGAGTCGATATTCATGAAATTCAATCGAATTTTACTGTTTCCATAAGGCATTTTTCATTCGATATCACTTAATGCGGATAAAAACATGTGGATGGAAACATAGCTAGTGTTGCTTCACAAGTAAATGAAAACTCATTAGTAAATTGTTTCAAGGTTTCAGTACCATCCTCATCCGTGCGGCAGAGCAGCGGCTCGCTCTCGGGACCCGGACCCACGCTGGTGGAGGCCGCCACGGTGACTCTGTACATGGTCCATTTCTCCAGCCGCTGGAGCACGATCTGGTTGGAGCTGGACGGCACCGCCGGCTCCTCCACGGGCTCCGTGCTGACCTCGGCCCCGGCGCCAACCACCGTGTAGCGCACTATGTACCCGGCCAGCGCCCCGTTCTGGCTCTCGGCCGGCGGAGGGCGCCAACTTACCAGCAGGGTGGTGGAGCTGGAGCTGGAGCACTTAATGTCTTGAGGGGGGGCGGAGGGCTCTGCTCAGGTTTGGGAAGGGGGAGAGGAGGGGTGGAAAACAAAAAACGAAAAGATGGGAAAGAGAAAAAGAAAATGATAAAAGGGAAAACCCAACTGAAAAAATCAAACAAGCAGAGACATACTGAAACGCAAGAAAAAACGAGGAAAACAAAGGGCAAATGCAAACAGAAGAGCTTGGTTTTGAAGGGGTCGGGGTGTTTTGCATGCATGCGTAAACATGAAGCATGAAGGTTTAACTTTGACTTGATTTTCAAGTCAAAGATCTAGAACTAACACAACAGATGTTGAGCGTAAGATTCAGATAAAAAAGATTTTTCAACTTTTGTATTTTTGGGGTCATTTCAATGGGGTCAGAAAAATAATCTTGTTTTTCCTTTGAATTATTATTTTTTTCTGGCCCCCTTGATATATTAACTCATTAAATGTTATGTTTATGTCTTATGTTTCTCAAGTTAATGTATCTTTATTTAAGGAAGTTTCGATTTTGTAAAGACAAAAATGCTAAGAAAAGTGTTTCCAACTACAACCGCCAAAGATTTAGCCCATCTTTCACAGTAAATACCCTGGGCTCTCAGGATATATTTCCACCATGAGAGGAAAATAGATCACATTATTTGCATTTGAATGAAGGCCATTCATTGCTGTATTTCGAGGCGTTTTCTGTATCTACGCCTGTGCAGTTCTAAATCAATATAAAACTCTCGTTTGAAATGCAGAGTCCATGCCTACTAAATGCTTGCGCATATGGATGTATTACACCGTTTAAAGGCCTGTAACATTTATCTCCATTGCAAATTAAACATTAAAAGTTACTCTGTCACACTGATCCCTGAAGCTATAAGTAACACAAATGAATGAGGGGGGAAAAGGACAGATGGGGATAAAACATATTTGTGACTGAAATTCAAATGGATGAGCACCATCGTTGGAAAGCAAAACAAAATCATTCAAAACAGATTACAGGAAAATGAGCAAAACTCTCTGCGAAATAATGGCTGGAAAAGAAAATGTTAGGACCCGAAATGTCAACTCAGAAGAATCATGGAAAGCCACCAAGCTTCAAACAGAAAGGAAAACCATTAAAAACAGCAAAAACCAAAACAAAACAAAAAACACAAAAGCATTTTCCTGTACATTATACGTACCTGACATCTTCAAACACTAATTTTTAAAGACTTTCTTACCGCAAGCACTCGATTCGAGGGAGAATATATTTCCCTAGATTCGGTTGGGTTCGGCCCTCTCCCTCGACTGCTGAGCTAGCCGAATACAGCTCAATTCAAACTATTACATTCATTTAGTTTAGTCAATTTGTTGAGTCATTTGGCCTATAATGTGGATGTTTTTGGGGCTGGAGGGAGAGAGCGTTCCCTGTGCTTTCATCAGGCTGCACTATTCACTGTTTACACTAGCCTGAGGGTCCACAAGATTGAGATCAGGGTGCTAGCACCTCGCTAACATCCAACCACCCATACCCATGTAATATAATCCCCCCTTAACCCAACTCTTACTTTACTTTACTTTACTTTTTAACATCTATTTTCTGAGTAAAAACGTTCCCAGTTGTGCCTTTGTTTGTGAACTAGTTAACCGACTTGCCCCATCACCAGGCAGCTTTTATCATCGGTGTCACCTGTCCCAGAGTTCAGCGAGCAACATTATTCAGAGCCCTGTTTATTCACCAAATGGGCTTATTGGATTAAAGTTTTACAGGATTTTCATCTTCCGTTTGAAGATATATTTTGAAGATGTACTTCCTTTCATGAAGAGTATTTGCATTCAGTTCTTGTAAAATCGACCTGGTTTGAGTGTGCGAAATGAAAGTTTGGTACCTGAGAGTTGCAGAACTACCTGAAGGTTTAGATTCATGATTCTGAGACTGAATTATACATCAAACACAAAAAGAGTCTTGGATTTCAGTGTTCGAAATGAAATCACTCTTCAAAACCAAAGGGTTGTGACTTAAAACCAAAATCAAAAGTGTTAACTGTCATAGATTAATGACGTAATAATCCAGATCCGGGACAAAATGGTGGCGCTGCTACAAAAAAAGCCAACTGAGAGATGAAAACTACTGCAATTGACAGATTTGTTTGGATAAAAAGGTTGGAATTAATTTATGAGCCAAACGCTTTCAACTTCTTTAAGTGCAACAACTGAATGAAGCCATTGGACTTGGCTGGAATAGGACCCCCAAGATGTTCTTGCACCAAACCCTGATTGGTGCGGAAACCCTTGCCCCCAGTTTGTGGACCCTCTATGACCATGTTTAAAACCTGAGCATCAATCAATAGCCATTGACTCTTAAGCACACTTCCCAGAATGCCACTGCCACCCACTTGGTCAAGGCAGGAGTGTCTATCTCCACTTACCCTCTAGAGTTTGGACACATCCCCCAATATGTAACATCCTCCAGGGTATGCAAACAAGTGTTGGGGGATATGGAGGGTGAGGTGAGTACTCTCTGCCGGACCATCGAAGGGGCTTTGGTTCGTAACTGTGGGCTGACCCACGAACAGTGACCTGACTGAGCGTCAACTCAACAGCACTGTACCAAAAAAGAAACAAACACAATACACTTTCCTTTCACGCCTTTATGAGGAAGACCAGTATGCCAATTGGTGTAGTGCAAAATAGACTTACGAAGAGGAAAATATGGAAGAAATAATCTGTCTTGGGAACTCTCTGTGAAGATTATGGTCCTCTTTTTAGCTTGTGTAAGGGATTTGAACCAATTCTGCTGGTGTATATGACAGTTTTGCACGTCAAGGTCACTTATACGCCTACTTATACGGACTGTCAAGTTGGTTAAGTGGCCGACTTCTGAAAGATGGGATGGCAGACTGGGCTTCCTCCGAACGGCGGTCACTTACCTCACGGGAATCCACACTGTAATGTTTATGTGTTAAGATGGGGGGCATTTGTGCTAAATTGCTTCTAACTGTCCGAGCTTGTCGCCTCCCTGACCTTGTTATGGGTAAATCTACACTACTTTAGTTTCTGCTCAAGGGAAAACGTCGGCAGATGTAGTGAACCACGTCTCCCATCTGTGCGAGACCCTGCGGGACAAAGTCCCATAACTCAAGCAAGAAGCCTACGGTCATCCCGCAGGGATACTTACTCTCACCTTTAGTTTAATGGGTTTGCTTTGGCAATGCTAAGTGCTGTTGCTGCATGTCGAGCTTGTCAAGGAAAATGAAACCCCGACAGGAAGAGCCACAAAAAAAAAAAAAATGCTTAGAGCTGTTTCCTCAAGTGTGTTAGAGTAAACCAAACCGAAATGAAATAAAATGAACTTAAACCTGTGTACTGAACAGAAATGAATTAAAACCAGGTGACGTCAAGCTGGAGCAGGTGAGCTTTAGTTTCATTTCTGGAGTGAAACACAGAAGAGCTAGAAAACAAAAGGGAGGTAAAAAAGTGCACTGCATTGTTTCAGAATACAATATATGAAGACACAAATAGCGGGACGGACATATAGAGATGGAACAGAAGAGGACACACACAGCGTATGACGTGCAATAACAGAGCGCCCCCCAGGGGTAGGGGGAGGTAATACATGCATTCAGTGCTTGCTCTCTCAGGCTCAGGTGTTACGTTGTGTGTCAATGCAGCAGGTTCATTGCATCCCAGCACCCACTCAACCAACCCCATCCCACCCATTCTGCACCAACAAGCTGCACAGGTAGAAACAGAAGATGAGTTAAAATGGGCCACGACTGCCATGGCTTTCTGGCATCTTCCACCCACCTATCCAAGTCTGGAGGACTAAACCTGCAACGGGAACCATTGAACAAAAGGAGGATTTAAAGTCAACATGAAAATAAAAGGCATTCACAATTCTAGAAAAAAAAAATCAATTGAAATCCAATTCCTTCCAATTGTCCAATCAAGTCTTGATTGAACATTACACTCAGAGATGCATTCGATTACAGTTAAACAAAATGAGTTCTGAATGCCATTTCATGTTGACTTTAAACAATTAGTTAATTGTTTTTTTTTTACATTTACACTAAAACATAAGCGTGAAAGAAGGCCTAGTTTTAAAGGTCCACATAGGGTTTTCTTTGTTGAAGTTAGCTAACATGAAACAAAAACAAAAGCTTTTGTAGAAATGTCATATTCACAAATGTACCTGTCAACCTTCATTATTTTATTCTACAATGGAAAGCATCCGATAATTAATTAGTATAACAATTCTTGTCTTATCCTTTATGTGGAATAAAACAGCTTAAAAACTAAGAGGAAAGAAATGACTGCACCTTCCGTCCCACATTAAAACTCAATGCTCAATGAAACTGAAGTTAACTAAATCTAAAATACAAGTGATCTTAGTATAAAAGTTTGAGATCACAATGAAACTCAAGGATTTTTTTGGTTTAACTTCTCACTCAAACTGTTATGCCTTGAAACCAAAACCTCTGTATTAAATAAGAAAAGACTGCAAAATAAATGCATTTTCACTCATGCTGGACCCCTGTGTTTGTACCATAATACAAGCTGTACGCAAGTAACTGCAATATTTTAGCACAGGGCACATGCCAGCTGCAAGGTTGCCCACAAGCATTGATGATTTCATGCACCGAATCATGATGCGACACAGCGAGGGTGTATTTTTAGGCCGGAGGCTTGAATAATTCAGACGGTCTCCCAGTGTAAATGCTGACTACCTGCAGGCGCCAGCGGCCACAGCCTGTGCTGCTTTCAGTAATACACAGTGAGGGACTAGATGTGGTGGAAAGCCATGGCAGACCCCAGAGTCAATAATATTTTGTGCGCTTCAGTCGCATGGGAGAAAAAAAGTGCATTTGCTGTTGACACATGAAAAAGAAATACGAACACAGAAGAAAGAAGGGAGCACGCAGGGGAGCCAAACGGCACGCTTGCCGCAGATCAATCAGCCCACATTGATTTGTTTGTTTCACATGTAGGAAATCTCTGAAGTACATAACTGTGACATAGAGAGACCCAGATGAAAGAATCACTAAACAAAGAAGAAAAAGAAATGTGCGACACCATCCTGCCAAGGGGCGAGGAATTCATTAAACTAAGCAACAAGGTCATTTAAAAGTTTAGGTTTAACCTTAAGACGCTTTACACAAAATACATTATGTTTAAAACATCAAAGTCATGCAACGCAAGCTGAACCAATTCTTGTATAAACTGGCGCATTGAAACTGAATGCAACAATTTACATAAGAATGTTTTTATGAACAAATTTGTTCTGCTCGTACTTATCTTCTCTTAAAAAACAATTCGTCAACATGCCAGAAAGAAATATTCAAAAATCATCAAGTTTTGGCAAATCATTTGGAAATATTCTCAACAAAACAACATCACTTTGCCACCTGCATGTAGCAAGACTCTCTTTTGACTCAAAGGTGATGCTGTTTTTGCTCAATTCAGATGCATAAACAAACACAACGCACAGGAATGAGGCAAAAAACGAAGAGTTAATGCCAGAAACCCGGACCTGTCAAAAATCAGGTACAAGACACAAGCACACCATTGACATTTCTAGAGTCGATAGACAATATCCCTGGATTGGGAAACGGGGGTGAAGGTTATAGTGGCCCTTTCACTATATACGTTGATACGTTGTTTTATCCCGACCCCATCGAAAGCTCAAAATAGCCATTATGTCTTGGCATTTCTCAAACAAAATACAATATTAGACCTCCCCAACCCTTCATTCGCATCCTTAGGAAAGGAAATGGACTACATACTGGCTTGGGATGTCCTTTGGGATATTTCATTGGTGAAGGCTCCAATGCCCTTGCTGGAGACGGCAGCCAGAGAGAAGTAGTACTCTGTATTAGCGCGTAGACCCTCCACCACATAGGAAGAGGTTGGACCGAATGTTTTCTTTACCTGTTTGGTGGGAAATGATAACAGTTACTTCAAAATTGGACGTGCGACAGCAGTCCTGACAATATATTTGAGAAGGTTTGTTGTTGAGAAGGCACCTGAGGTCCTTGACTGCCCTCTTTGTAATGCAGTTCGTAACTGATGATTCCCTCTTTCTCGAAGGCTGGTTCCCATGTAAGCTCAACACCAGTGTCTGACACCTCACCGACCTGGAAGTTTGTCGGCTGTCCAGGGACTACAAATGGAGTCAGTGTTGACAGTTTAATAGACATGAAATTAAACAAACTGATTTTTACAACTGTATATTTAGTGAAAGTGTTAGAGAAAACATGTACCCCTGTGGAAACAGGGTTAGAACAATTACCAGGTGAAAATGTACTTTCATTTTTGTCTCACCCAATAGAAACAAACCCAATCACTAAACTCATCTTGCTACTGTACATTTGTGACTTCCCAACAGTAAAATGTCCAAATGCTAAACATCTTCAGCTAACTCAAGACTGACAACTAAAGCTGCACGATTATGGACGAAATGAGATTCACGATTTTTTGTTTTAAATAGAGATCACAATTCTCTATTCTCTAAAGGTTCTGACAAAATATTAATTGGTTTGAATGAATGATTTAATGACTCACTCATAAATACTTCACTTGTTTCATTACTGAATGAATCTGCATTTTTTAACAAATCTCTTGAATGAATGATTCAATGACTCACTCATAAATACTTCACTTTTTTCATTACTAAATAAATATGCATTTTTTAACAAATCTCTTGAATGAATGATTCAATTACAAATAAATTTTTTAACAGTCACTCATCACCACCTACTGGTGTAATAATGTAGACTAATAGATAATGTAAACTAATCGATACAATAGTTATTTGAAGGGGATTTGCTCTATTTGATTCAATGCAGCTCTACTTTAATCATGCAGCTCAACTGACAAAACAGTGTTAAACTCACATATTGTTAGCACGCTGAACACTGAAAACTGACAGTTCTCAATTGCTAAACTGACTATGCTACACTTTTAGCTAACAGACATTTCTAATTGCTAAACTCACCTTGCTACTTTGTTAGCCAACCAAGCACTGACAACAGACATGTTTAAATCGTTAAACTTACTTTGCTACACCCTCAGCTCACCCGACACATTTCCGATAGCAAAACTCACCTTGCTATATCTTTTGCTGAGCCAATACTGAAAAAAGGGAACTAAAAATTGACAAACAAACCTCCTTGAAGCACTTTGACATGAATGGGATCTGAGAAGGGTCCATCTCCTACAGACGTGAAGGCCAGCACTCTGATGGTGTAGGTCTCGGAAGGCACCAGACTCTGAATGGTGGTTATCACGCTGTCCTGTACGTTGTGGATTTGCCACATGCTCATGACCTGAGATGGGTCCATGGTGTAGTACACCCGATAACCCTTGATCTGTCCATTGGGCTCCTCGGGTTCATCCCAGCGTACCATCATGGTGTTCTGGGAAATGATACGAGCTTGGATATTTCGCGGTGGGCTGGCGGGAGCTTGCTCCCCAGTCCTAGCCTCGACTGGTTCACTGGGTGGGCCCTGGCCAATGGTGTTGAAGGCGGACACGCGGATCTCATAATCGGTGTTGGGAGAAAGTCCTCCAATACTGTAGCGAGTGGTGGTGATGGAGTCCACGGTCTCGAACTTGCTCTCGGGAGACTTGGCACGATACTGGATGATGTAATGGGAGACGGGTTCAGGGTTGCCACTGTCCCAGGTGATGGTGATGCTGGTGGCGGTAGTTTCGGTCACGACAGGAGTACCTGGAGGTTTCGGCAAAGCTGCAGTGGGCGATAATAAAATACTGTAGTTAATACTGGAACTAGAAAGTATGGAAGCTTGTTTCCGCCACAGAATAAAATATTTAAAAAAATAATTGCGACTTTTTTAAAGTTATGAGTTTAAAAAGTTATAAAGTCAGAATTGCGTGATATAAAACTCGCAATTGCGTTATAAAGTCAGAATTGCGAGAAATAAACTCAATTCTGAGTTTATAACACGCAATTGCAATTCTGACATCTTTTCTCAGAATTGTGAGATACAAACTCACAATTGCGAGTTGTAAAGTCCAATTCTAAGGAAAAAATTACTGACTTATTTTTCTCAGAATTGCGAGTTTATATCTTACAATTCTGACTTTATAACTCGCAATTGCGACTTTATATCACGCAATTCTGACTTTATAACTCGCAATTGCGACTTTATATCACGCAATTCTGACTTTATAACTCGCAATTGCGACTTTATATCAGCAATTCTGACTTTATAACTCGTATTGCGACTTATATCACGCAATTTGACTTATAACGCTTGATTTATAACGCAATTTGCATTATAACCGAAATTGCGTGTTAAGAATAGTGAGATATAAACAAGCAATTCTGATATGAAAAGTCAGAATTGTGAGATAAAAAGTCCCAATGACCTTTTTTATTTTTTATTCTGTGGCAGAAACAAGCTTGCATAAGAAAACACTTGAAATATGGCTTAGTTTGAATTTCTTTAGACCAGAGGAACCCTCGTTCAATTGATTCTTACACTTGACAATGATCTGGGACACAGCCTCAATGATGCCCAGGCTGCTCATGGCCACGCAGGTGTAGTTGGCCGACTCACGGACGCCATTTAACTCCAGAACGTTCCTGCCCACTGGCATCTCGTCCTCAGGCGTCAAGTCCTCAGAGTTGAGCATCCACTTGACGTAGGGCATGGGCGAGCCGACGGCGACGCAAGTGATGTTGACGCTACCACCCGGCATGATCTCGTGGCTGGTGGGCAGGATGGAGAAACGTGGAGGCACGCGACGAACTGCAAAGGGCGGAGGAATAGCGACAAGAAAAAGAGAAAGAGAAAGGTAACAAGACACGTCGATGAAAATGAGCCTTTCTTTAGAACGTACATGTTGTCTAAAGAGAGGACAAAAATTATAAAAATGAGACTAAACAACTTCACTTGGGTTTATACAAATTAAAACAACAAGAAAGTAACTAAATTAACAGAACTGCTTCACCAACAATATAGATTGACATTAAAGCAACAAATTCATAGCAACAAGGTTCCATTGACCAATATTTGACCCATCACAGCACGATTAAATGCACAAAAATCTATTATGAGTTTCTCATCTTTAAAATTAGATCTCTATGTGACCTATAACTACGGTAAACAAAATTAAAATCATGCATTACTGTTAAAAAAAGTGGAAAAGCTCTACAGTGTGAACAGAAAATGCTCTTTGTTGTAGTTGTATAGAAAGTGTGATGTACGAAACGTAATTTTTCAAATCTACCTGTGCCAAAGAAACCCTACATATGTACATACACGTTGGTACGTACATACACTGGTAATGGTAAGCCCCTCCAAGAGGGACTAAAGATGAGAAACCTTAATCAGATTTTTGTGGTTGAGAGTAGATCAACTGGACAAAGCCTTTTAAAGATCTGACACGCTTCCATTGATAGATGCAGCTGTCATTTTCACAGACATCATGCAGAAATAGGTAGAGGTCAACCAAAGAGTAAATGGGAACAATAAAACCAGAGAGAAGTATTTGAGATAAAATGCATAGAGGAATATAACTGAAGGGTCGCTAGCATGCCCAGACAAAAGACAACTGGAGAGAGAAAAAAAAAAGAGAATAGAACGCGCAAAAGAGCGAGAAAGAGGAAGAAAGGGAAGGGTTGGGAAAAGGAACGAGGGGGGAAACCCACTTCAATGCAGAGAAAGGCTTTTTATCGTCTCCAGCCAATATGACGTAATGTGACAGGGTTGTATTGTCACATTGCAGTCCTGGCTAGACTTTACACAAAGTTTTATGGCGGAAACTCTGGATTCAGTCAATAAGTAGCTGTCAGTTCAACTCAACTAACTATCACACACATCAATAAAACAAAGAAAAATAAAGAAAATGAATAAAAATTGACCGAATAAGGCCACATGACTGGACTGGTACAGATGCTAGTCTACAGTGATGACAGCGATGCAACTCAACTACTGAGATGCCAAACCTACACACGAGAGAAAAGATGAAGGATCTGTAGGGGGAAAGGTTTGGATATGAGATATGGCGTAGATGAAGTTGGCCAGGTTTTGTTTTCATAGCCTGTCTGGCATGTTCATTCTTGGTAACCTTGCTTTTGTGATATGACTCATTGAAAGTCAAGGTCTGATGGAAACTTAAATGACTCTAAAATATACAGACTCTGTTCCAATACCAAGTCAGTTGCCCAGGCAGTTCCCTTGTGAGGCAACTTTCTAAACAACAGCAAAAAACTGCAGATAGACCCAACTGTTGCCAAATGAGTTTGACGTTAGCATGTTGCTAAGCTAATTACGAGACATTCTAACAAGCGTTTAAATACGGCACCTGCAAGTACTGCATAAGATTTCTGAAATTGATTCTGGGATTGATCAATCAAACCTTCTTACCAGAAGGATACATGCAATGCTATCGTAGAACTTAGCCAAAGCTAGATAAAGTTAAGGCTATGTGTTTTTGATGTCTAAGTATCTTGCAAGGTTTTGGAACAGAGCAATAGACTCAGAGTGCGAGTACAGATATTTTTAGCAATAAAGTTCTAAAACTTCAGAGTTTGGTTCCCCCAAGAATCGTCAAGGCATCTGCCTTATTGATGTTGGTGGACGCGAATGACCAATGAAACAGGGAGTAGGATGTGCTAGGTGTGTCCTAAGATGGCGGGTGGTGAGGGGTCATGCCTCATTTACATTTGGCAAGAGGAGAAAGAAAAGACAGAGGGACAGCAATGTGTGCTGGGGCTAGCTCAGAAAAAAAAAAAAAACCAAACCAAATGAAAATTAACAACCCCACACAACGAGGACAGAAACAACAGGTAGAGACAGGGCACAAGGCAGAACAAGACCTAGGCTGCAAGACAGCAGGGTGGGGGGGCAGGGACAGACTGGAAGGACAAAATGGTGGACGCACATGTGGGACTAGAGACAGAAGGGAAATAACACAGGGAGTGAGAGGTGGGGATTGGGGCAAAGATGAGACTGTAACCCTGGGCCAACTGGAGCAAAAGTCTGTGGACTTCTCACACAATGGGGCTTGAAATACACGATTAAACGTTCACCATAGCCTTGGAAACCAGCAGTCAAAGAGCATAACGTCTTGAATTTGTAATAAAACCATCGAAAGCACAGTTCAAAAGTTTTAAATCTAGTTTAAAATGTTGGCGCCAATTTTTTTTTTCATTTAAAAGTACTTTTAAATAATAACAGTCAAGGTAACAGGCTCAACTGTCACATTCTAAATTCCGTAATTCCGCGATAGTTAAAGATAATAGGCTTTATGCCGAGCGTCACGTGACCAAGCCGGAAAACAGATCGCATTTGCTTCCGATTCAGGTCTTTTGTATGTGCTTCATGAGAATTTTTGCGGTTTTACTCGAGATAACTTAAAAGGAGCACGCAAAAATGAGCATAACCAATGTACCTCGCATGTGCAGATTGATATTTAAAAGTTTTTTAATTTTTCTTCTTCTCACTAACGTTTAGATATTTAAATAGCATAAAACACCAATAACAAAGTGAACTTAGTAGGTTAGCTGATTACCTTAAAAATCCATAGATATCGTAGTTAGTTCTTACGGCCGTTAACACTTTCTCTGACAAGCGGATGTTATGAGACCCGTTTCCCGATTTGGTCACGTGACGCTCGGCATAAAGCCTATTATGTTCACAGTTTCAGAGAGCCAGTGTGACGGATGACCTCAGTCGGTGTCCGGTTCATGATCACTGTATAAAGTCAGTCATTAGTTTATAATATATCTATTTAACATTGTATATTAATCAAATTTATCCATTTTGATATTAATTTGTTTTTATACAAATTTTGTTTAAATAATAAAAAGGTTAAGTGATTTATTCAAAGGTTCAATACAAGTTCAGCTCTATCTACGGCATTTGGAGGCATGAAGATGAATATAATTTTATACTTTTAATTGCAATTTTAGCTTTTTCCCCAAATTGTTTTCAGTAATCAACATTACGCCACAACTGCAACAGAGCATAATTTCTATTGAACCCGGATCTCTCCTTTAATTAAGGAAAAATAATTTTTGATTTGTTGAGAAAACAAAAACAACAACAACAACAACAACAAATTAAACATTGACATACTAAAATGACCCCTCCCCCCATATAAATGCATATTGAACAAATGTTCAACAAAAGGTGAAAGGGCAGCCCACGTATCACAAGGTGCATGCATGACTGCAGGAAAGACAACAACAGAACAGCACCAAACTATCCTACTGCTACGGTCAACACATATTTGTGGCATGCAACCCTCCCCAAGTGCAGCTTTTTTAGGGAATCCACACAATTGAAATGTCAAAATTGGTGAATTCGTCACAGCACACACACATACAATCACAGTGCAGGAGTGTCTTTAAAGGCTCTGTGGAGAACAATGAGCAAACACGGAGAAACGTGACAATGACAAGATGAGTGTGATTCTTTAAGCGCATTAATGATGGACAGACCCAGACGTAATTTCCGGCGCCACAGATTTAAGTATGGTGAAATGTGATAAAAGGAAACTTAAAAAGGCAATATATTACATAAACAAACATGCTTTATAGTTCTGCTGGCACATATTGCGTGTGGGCTCTGATGCTATGCAACATTTGGCTCTAAAACCAAATCTTAAAATTGGTTAAAAAACTGCAGTTCGCTTCCTAAGGCCAAATTAGTCGAGCGAACGAGGGCTGCAACCTTTCACCTTGTGAATTATTCCCAATCCAAAACTTGTACTGTTACGCTTGCAATTCGTTCTTGAATAACTCAATCCGGTAGTTTTCTAAACGAAACAACCTTTTGAGAAGACGCTGAGTAGCTTGGCAACTTCAAAGTCACTGGCAACAAAGCATCCCACACTTTAAGCTCGAATAAACTGTGGCGAAGTGGGGAAATCATAAGCGGGCCTAATGTTTTCAGATGCATGTCGACATTTACGACTGGCGCTATCACCGCATCGGCTTTGCTTTAAAATGCCATTGCACAAAGCTTTATCTTTATCCTGACGCATGGTCCTATAGCTTGACGTTTGATGTGCGATGGTGCTCTCCGCTGTGATATACGGAGGAATATAGAAACGGTCCAATTGGACGGACACGCTCCTCATTCACTAAGACCAGGAGCCCAGCAGGCCGAGAGCGATCTCTTTGAGGTCCAGAGTCCAAATCCCATTTCAAGCCCAATGTGGAGACAACTCTAACAACGGACAGAGAAAACCAAAATAAAAAGGCCAAGGATGTCTTCACTCCTTGTAATTCCTGACTGGGATGTTTCAAAGGCGGCCATTTTGGTGAGACAGTCTGTCCAGCCCCAAAATCAAGGTAGGAAGGGAAGCCAAAATAATGCACAGCCTTTAATGTCACACAGAAGCTGAGATTACACCCTGTTTGATGTCCAAAACCCACAATAATCCATTTGGCTTGAAGGTATCGAGGCCATTTGCATGCAGTCGGCAGGGGTTCCCCATATTAACATACACACCTCCGCCGCTGCAATGCAAAGCAGCCTCTGTAGGGGTTCAGACCAGTTCTAGTAATGGTAATTGGAGCATTTGTAAAACACTACAAACCCTGATACACTGCTATAGTGGGGCTGCATTGCATTTGAGATTTTGCACCAAATGCTGCACCTTTACAATACACTAAACAGTGTATTGTTTATTCAAAGTAGGCTTTGCTTTGACAAGTAGGTAGGGTGTGATCTAGCTTGCATTTCTATTTTTTACCCCGAAAGAGCATGCAAGGACATGCAACACAACCCAAAGTGGTGGCAGTGGGCTTCACATGCATCTACATGCACTGAACATAATCATAGCATTTAGCATGGCGTACGGTACAGCTCAAGTCTTCCAGCATCTCAGAGTGGATCTGTGAGGTTTCCTCATATTGGGCACTAATTGTTATTAATATGCCTTGGAAACATTCTGGGATCTTGAATCCTTAACATTTTGGCTTTGTCACCGCATTATGGGGAGTTGAATGGCGGAACGGTTGAAAGCTTCATTGTCAGGCGGCAACAATGAAAGATTAGCGACTACATTGAAACAAGAAGAATCATAATTTCTGTTATTAATTAAGTGCAGAATAGAAGGGAACTTGTGTCGAGGATCGGGGGGGATTTCGCCATATGGAAGCAATTAACTATCATGCCTGAAGTAGACGGCTAACAAGGAGACTATAGAGTTAAAAAAATATCGATTGAAATTTGAAAAGAGCGGCAGCAATTGACAGTAGCAATCCCTGCTGAGAAAAAAAATCTGCCTAGGCTGGTTTTAGCTGGTCTCACAGGGAATTTGGACATTTTTTTAGCTGATAAAGCTGGGAGACCAGCTAAAACCAAATGAACACTAGCTTGACCAGCTCGGCCAGCCTTGGAGACCAGCTTAAACCAGTTAAAACCAGCTGAACACTAGCTTGACTAGCTCGGCCAGCCTTGGAGACCAGCTTAAACCAGTTAAAACCAGCTGAACACTAGCTTGACCAGCTCGGCCAGCCTGGGAGACCAGCTTAAACCAGTTAAAACCAGCTAAAACCAGCTGAACACTAGCTTGACCAGCTAAAACCAGTTACTTCTATCTTAAACCAGCTAAGACCAGCCTAGACTGGTTTTAGCTGTTGTTTTTCAGCAGGGACATTAGCTCAAAAAACTGCATTTGAGAGTGTTTTGTACAAAATTTGGTATATTGCTTCAAAACAAGTGACTATTTCGGCCATTCTGGTCTGTTTTTGATAGCGGCTATTGGCTAACACACAATAAAAGCAGCAAAACATTTGCTGTGATGGATAAACATTTCCACTACAAATATTTTGCCACTCTTTCTTTTTAAGCTACATCATGTTAGCCACTAGCCGCTATCAATAACATTTCTCATTTACCATTATTGTTAACTTATCACTCTGATTAAAGTGCAGCTAGTGAAAGCGAGTGCGCTCATACTGCTAGCTTGTTACTGCTGCCTAGCATATAGAAAGTCTATCAGGGTAAAAGCGGCACAGATTTCACAGTGGGAACAGCCGGATATGAAAAATAAAGCTCTGTCAATAAATGCCAGGCCCTGAGAGACAGAGTAGCGGCAAAGCGCACTTCATTATTTATAACCCCAAATCATGTGGTGTCGCCCCCCTCCCAACAACACTGTGTCTGTAAAAACTGAATAATTCAGAGCGCCATTTAGTCTCAGACATCACGAGATAGCTGGCAACACGTTAGCATTAGCCAAGTGAAGCAGAGGGTCTTGTTCTGTGTCATTATCCCTGACAAACGGCCGTCTGAAACGTGGGGAGACGGATGACATATCAACTGAGAGTTAGCCATCCGCACGACTGGACAAACTTGTCTGGATAAATGCGAGCTTTCCGACTGAATTCTGGTTCTACAGCAACAAAAAAAACCAGAACGCTAAAAAGCAAAGTTTAGTGCATTCAGTGACTTGATATTTAATGCTAAATGTTGGTGCTAATCCAATGACTGTGAGCATGGGTTTTAAAGGGGCAATTTTAAACTATTTTAAAAGGGCAGCGGCTATTTGGACTAAGTGCAAATAACAATAGTCGCTATTTACAGTTGGTATAATTGGTTAGTACACAAACCAGACGTAAGTGGGCGGAGTTAGTGTAAATAGCCAAAGTCAACAAGGCGGGCTTTTAGTGCTGATAGATACTCAGTTTTAAAAGTGTTAAAAACAGATGCAAAGCAAAACTCATCAATATATATGTCTTGTTTTCCAGTAAATATATAAGATAAAATTGATAAATATAAAGATAAAAGATAAAATACTTGACATGCAATATTATGTAGCGTATGCTAATTATACTAGTTTTAATTCTGAATTCGTTTTTCTTACTCTATTGGAAAATGGTCTTTCCTTGTATTACCCCCCCCCCCCCCCCAAACCCCCAAAAACAAATGTGTGGACAAATGTTAATATAATGGTCGCTACAAACAGGTACGCAATTATTGCATTCAGCTGCATTAGCGAAGGATTAGCATAGAGAGACTCAGAAACAAAGCACCCGCTTTTTGTTTTGGTCAAATTTGGGGGTTTTAATACAGCACATTGTGGCCAAGTAAGAAGCAATTCAGACGTGCGCTGGCTCGAGCGAATGATAAATCCTGATTTGATTGAGCCTGCGGACTGCGAAAGGGCAAGAGCCAGTCAGTCATCACGAGGATATACCGCTATGAAATAAAGTCTGTTTTCTGTGGAGCTGCGTGAAGTGCGGAGATCATTATATCTGCCAATGATCCATGTGGCACCAAAAAACTAATTAGCAGAGTGAGTCTGCGACCAAAACTAAGCCTTTGTGTGTAGGAACGGCTTTGTGATTCAGAAGATGGCAGGAAAACTGTCTGTAGAAACACGAGACAACAATGCACAGAAACACAAACCACATCTGACAAACCAGAAACTACAACAAAAAGAGGAGTTGAAAACAGAACGAAACTAAGGGTGCACATTACACAAACACCACAACACAAGGAACCGACCAAATGAGTCGCCAACAAAGGCTCAATCCAGGAGAACTGGACCAAACAAAGAGAATAATAAAACACAGGAATGCAACGAAGCACGACAGCGTCTTGAGGCATGCAAGCGCAGTTACATTCTCCCATCATGCATCACTTGTTTACTTTCAAATGCGAGATTTCCATGACAGCATGTGCACATAAGCATTTTCTTTGGGCAGAAGCAATACTGAAGGATGCAAACGAGAAAAGGCCCCACAATGCAAACTTAAAAACGTTAAAAAAAGGAACACGAACCCGAATTAGCGGGTTAGTTACTACTAAGTTTTATGCAGTTAAAATCAAATCTCCCAGAATTTAAAACTTATTTAGCAGCTTGATTTTTAAACTCCGAATTGCCAATGAGCCTTCCAATCTATAGATCAGTCAAGGTTAAGGTTTTAATACATGTTGATTTTTCGATTTAATGTGGGTTAAAAAAAGTGAAAAAAGAAAAAACACACCAACCTTCTCGAAGCTCTGAGGGATGTAAAGGGGTTGATGCAGAACACAATGACATGAGGAGAAGAGAAAAATAGGGGAAACACAGAGAGAGTAAAAAAGGCCACCTCAAGGCGTTTAGCTGCTACATTTCTCTGACTGATGTCGCCTGATTATTTCTTGCGTGACAAACTCTGCCGCGTTTACCTGCTTTGACCCAAACAGTTTGATTCACCCCAGTGGTTGCTGGGAAAAGCGTTCGGCCACTGGAGTCAATTCAAGCATGTTATAACAATGCAAAATTACAAGGTCTTTAGCCACCTGAAGAGCTGCCGCTGCGGCTTTCATTACAGAAACAAAACAAAGAGACAAAAACAGAAATCAATGAAACAACCCCAAGTACCAACCAAATCAAAGTGACCGTACAAATAAAAACCACATAATTAGCATTAAAGTTAGCAGCTACAATCAAGACAACCGATTCTAAAAGCGTTGCGCTATTATCAGACATGCATATGCATGAAACTGGTTTCACTCGTATAAATGGGCGGGTTGTTTCCTCCACTGTAGCTGCTAATTTCAAGTGCCGTTAATTCTAGACAGAAAACATTTGATTGTACTCAATAATTAAGCTTTGGAAGAAAAGAAAAAAAAAAGACAAAAGGAGATGGGATACGGTCTTAATGCAGTATGCGCATAATCAGTGAGAAATTAGCATACCTATGTTGAATTAATTACCGCTGTAATAATTTGAATGGATTTCGGAAATCTCCAGTCACCCAATTACTGAAATGTCACTAGAAATCAGATCAAATGTTACGAACATCTAACACTGTTTAAGGTCTTATTATAAAAATATCCCAATAAAATTCCTTCCAGGTCTTCAGAAGAGAGTAAAAACAGCGCTAATCCACAACAGGCGTTGACTTCATCTCGGATAAGAGGTGTTATACGGTATAATGTTCTTACCGTGGTGAAAATCAATGTAAAAGTAATGCCTCTTGTGGATTATTGCCGTCATAAAATGGTGGTAACTGATAAAAGATACAAATATTAATGAGAATTCCAAATTTTTATCCACTGTTCAAAAACCCAAATCATAATTCTGTCATCATTTGTTATTCCAAACCTTCTTTCTTCTGTGGAACACAAAAGAAGATACTTTGAAAAATGTCTCTGAAATGAAGCGTCTAATGCAGAAAAACCATAATCATATTCAGCAGAAGAAAGAAATTCAAACAGGTTTGAAGTAAAAGATGATTAAATCTATCCCTGACTTTGAGCCGGAGCGTCTGCATCTTCTCTAGTGGGAGAACAATAATAATATAGTAATGAAAAGACAACTCTCTGACCCATTTTATAATGTAACGGCCAGTGAATAATTTATGCAGAACAAAGTTATTTGGTACACAGCGGGTAAAAACCCATCGTTTTTAAATCAATAATGCATGCGCAAAATGCATCTGCCTCGATTTATTAAAGCCATCAACTCTTCTCAAGGTTAGTCGTCTGTGCTAATGTAATGCCTTAAAACAGTCTCAGACGTTCCTTTATAATAATAATATAATAACAACCACTGATTGTTAATTATTTAGATTTAGCAATTGATGTATACACTTCTATGTGTGTGATTGGCAACATGTATATTTTGAGATCAACATACTTTCGTTGCAATAATTTACCTTTTTACCTCATACGCTTAGCATTTTGATTGGCTTATTGCATTGGCCAATCAAAATCAAGACTTACCATCATCCTCTTGACCTGTTCGACCCAAGTTTCCGCCCATCAAAGAGAAGACTGAACACTACCCATTAAGTATCGAAAATGTGCATATTCTGTGTTTTAGCTTAAGGATTATTTTATATACAACTGGTCATGTGACCCGTCGTGCATAAGAGGATTTAATTGGTTGATTTTTCGACGGGCTCCAGGGCCAGGTTGCTCCCTACCTCGCACATACAGGTTGGCAGGGGAAGAGTATCGGACGCCTTCGATGTTAGACGCCACACACTCGTACTTCCCCTGGTCCGTTTCCTCAGTGTTTTCAATCTGCAGGGCACCTGGGAGAACAAAAAAATAAAAAATACCCCAAAGAAAAGGGATGAAAGACAGAGAGACAGAGAGAGAGAGAAAAAAGGCAAACTATTAGAGGTTTACAAGTAACAAGACTGTCAGAAACCATTTTATTTTGTATGTTTGGTGCGGCGTCGTCGTATTCTCATAAATTGCTCAAAGGCCTTTCCCGTTTGAAAGCCAACTTCGCCTTTTAACGCTAACGCACTGTGTTGAATCTGAGCAGCTCCACACTCAAGGCAAGAAAGATTAGACTGATCTAAATATGTCCGAATGCATCGTGTCAAACGCACTCGGAAAAGAACTAGCAGCAATGTTATGGTGTTCGCAGGAGTGCTGGATCGCATCAATCACAGACCCGGGAACGATCATGGTGTGGAGTCGAAGGAGATAAACCGCTGCTCGGTCCCAACGGGAGGGACGTTGGTGAGGGTCAAGACTGAGACATCCATTAGTTCATGTCGAGATGTGCTGCACATGGCTGAAGCTTAGCACAACACTTAAATCCCACGGCATGAATTATTTCAGACGGTCTCCCAGGAGCTGTGGCAATACTCATGCCAGTGGGACTGACAATGGCTATTGGCTTGATATTCCTGCAAATTATGCACCAGGGTTGGCTTGTAAACCACGGTCGTTGGCATGTATGCCAAAACACATGCGAATGTAAGTTTGAGATGTTTTAAAAGGGCCTAATGATCTTTATACTTCCTCTTCTGAAGAAACTTATGGCAAGACACGGCAGGCGTTTTTTATTCACAGGTCAATTTTGAGGTTTTGAGATATTTGTCTTCAATAACATGTCTACTTTCAGACTTGTGGTTAAAAAAGTCTGAAATACACATTTAGGTCTTTATTTTACTACACTTTGCTTTGTTCTGTGATGACTCTGTTCTAATGATGGGTCATTCATGAACGATCCGTTCATTGCGTCTGTCACGTGACAAATGAAGAAAGACTCGGAAGGTAACTTAATTATTTATGTTCCCTGTAAATTATTTTTGACTGCATTATAATGATTTCTTTATTCAGAGATTGCACAGGTGGATCTGTTCGGGGAATTTGGCAGTTAGAAGTTGAATGAACGAAATGACTCGAAAAAAGATTCGTTCATTTTGATGAACGAGTCCGAACAGGAGAGTCTCAACGTAATTGTCACGATGTCACGAACGCGCATCACAGAACAGAGCAAGGCGAGCATTTGTGCTTATCAAAACTTAAACTTTTTTATTTATTTTTGAAATGACTGATGGTTTGGCTAGATAAGACCCTTATTCATCGTCTGGTGTCTGTTTAAAGCCTTTGAAGCTGCAGTGAAACTGTCATTTGGACCTTGAACCGTTTGGGTCCCATTGAAGTCCATTATATGGAGAAAAATCCTGGAATGTTTTCATCAAAAATCTTCATTTCTTTTCGACTGAAGAAAGAAAGACATGGACATCTTGGATGACATGGGGGTGAGTAAACTATCAGCAAAAGTTTTTTTAAAAGTGAACTAATCCTTTAACTGCATAGGGGGTTGTATATGTTGACTAGCTTCAGGAAGTTAATATTAATATCTGTTAATAGGACACTTAATATTCAACAATATTATTGCAGTTTTAATGGGTTTCAATGGGGACATTTTAGTCCAAAAGCAGTTATTTATCGTATATAGTACGGAAAACTTTCTGTTAAGTCTTTGACCGTTAAAATATTTTTTTTTACAGCCACCCCACCCTGATTTTTCTTTCTCTGTCTTTGAGTACACCACCATTGCATTTCTACAGGTACCATCAACACCGTCCTCACTCCTGGGGAGACGTTCATTCTGGCCGAACGAAGACGTCAACCTTCATCTACGCCACATGTGGCGACGGGACATCAACAGCAGGGACTCACGTTGTGGTTTAAGCGCGCAGTCTGTGTGCCAATGAGACGGTGGCTTCTGGGTGGATGAATCACACCTGCTCGCGGCGGATCAACAGCATGATGGGATCAGGGAGTTTAGAGGCGTGGCAGGGAGAGACTAAAATGGAAGGTGGTTTCTAAAGTGTGTGTGTGTGTGTGTGTGCTTGTGCACGGATCGTTTGATGTGCACATTGGCGCAGCGGGTGGCCGGGCAACAGCAGGTGGGCTTGGAGAGCTTTCGAAAGTCTCCTCAGGTGCGCAGCCCAAGGAGAACCGCTCGCGCGCAACCTGTGCTACGTGACGTTGCTGGAAAATCTGGTGGAAATCTCCATCAGTCGTTCGTCCTTCTCACGTCAGTTCTGGAGAGCAGAAAACAGGCACGGATTTGAATGTTATTGGAGCAGGGGCTGATAAATAAACCATGGCACAGTGGTGTGCCAAGCTCTGAATTCTCCACATCGTTCGCTGGGGTTTTTGTAACTCTTGTGATGCCCTTTTCTTTTAACAGTCAGGCTAATGATTGAGTAATGCCATTGAGGAAATCTTAGCAAGAACAGAGAAAATCCAAATTCATTACATCCAAATTAATTCCCAGCGGCTCCAAAGCAAGCACATTTTCCTGAGCAGGGATATTTTGGGTACTCCTGCTTGCTATTCAGCCGACTGACGATTCCCCACTGACTTCATTACATATTTGCAGCTGTGTTTTCCCCCCTTGCCTGTTTCCGCTTGGGCTCGGATAAGCTCACTGAGAATATATGATCTTGGGAGGGATTGACAGTGTTCCTACTTTAGCAGTCTTTCTCAAAATCTATCAATCTGCTCATTGGTATGGAGAGGAAACATTAGCATAAAGCTAATCATGTTTCTGCGCTCTCGTTTACTGTCCTCGCATCTCATTTTAAGCTTATTTTCGCTCCCAAACAGTCCTTAGCTAACTAAGAGGGATATTTAATAACAACAACAACAACAACGTTCCCTGACAATGTTTAACATGTCGGAAACCGTTTAAAATATCTTTGATCCCCTCTCACTTTTCCCTCAAATCTCCCTTTCGCTCAGCCACGAGAATGTTTTCAGTTATTATCTTTTGTATATAATTACATTTTGAATTTCCATTATCCATCCTGCCTGTGGCGTCTTTGAGACTGCCGGTGTAGCCTTTCCGTTAGCGGCACAGCTAACAACAAAACAAGCCGTTATCTTACTTTAATAGTGTCGAGCTCAAAGAGTCATAACGCCGCACAATACCATTTTTGTTAAAAGGCAAGTGGAAGTCATTTTCTGAATATCCGTGCCACGACGCAATCATCTAGCTGACATGAACCCTCTAGCTATGAACTATTATCTGAAGCTGAACAATAACGAATATATTAGAGGACTCAAAATGCCTGTGAGTGCACTATGTATTACCCAAAAAAGCGTCAGAAACTTCACTGCTGACGACCAGGGAGAAAATCAGCAGAAGTTTGTAGAAGAAAGCATGATCAAATTAGCCAAATCAAGCGTGTATTTAAAGGTGACATATTATGCCCCTTTTCACAAGATGTAATATAAATCTATGGTGTCCCCAGAATGTGTCGGTGATATTTCAGCTCAAAATACCCCCAGATCATTTATTATAGCTCAAATTTGCCCCCTTTTGGGTGTAAACAAAAACATGCAGTTTTTGTGCTAAAAACGTGTTGTTTTTAAATCTAGCCTAAATACGTAGTTTTAGAGTCCGGCATTTGACATGTGAGCATGTGAGTTTCTTTTTTATTGTGTCTTATTTTTTTCTTCTGTGCTGTTGACTGTTTGTATCATTGATATGTGTGTACAGCTCATACCTTTATAATTAACCTTTATAAATAAACTTTGACTTAACTTTTGTGTGTGTCCCTTTAAATGCAAATGAGCTGCTGCTCCCCGTCTTCGTTCAGAAGAGGGCCGATCCTTTACACGAGCTTCGGCAAACACAAAACACGAATAATGCAGCCAACGAGAATTTTTTTGACAATTTCAACAGAAATTTTGACATTGCGTTAGAACTGGTTACACTGTTGTCGCTTGCGAAAACCAAATGGCGGCGCAGTGTGTGTAAACGTGCAGATTAAGGGCCGGTAATATTATAATAAGATCCTCTTCATACGTCAGAAGGGGAGCGAAATCTGATCAGCTTATTTTTTTTTACATCAAGCGTGCCGCACAAGCCCTGAAAAGTGAAGCCAAAGTGTCTCGATCGCCCCCTGGTGACTGGTCCTAGTATTGCTCATAAACCCCGCCTCCCTGTGTTATTCAACGGGACGTGAGACCAACTAAACAATTAAATAACACTTCAAATATCTTTTTCCAAAGATAGTGTCCGTCATTTACTGTAGTTTTTATCACGCTGATGTAATTTCAAGTGTTTGTTTTTAAAATAAGTTTGTTACGTGATGCTATAAAAACGGTGCTGTGACGTCATGATTGACAGCTGTGATTGACATGTTCTTTGAGCGTCACTGAAGCACCAACGGACTTCGGGATCTTCGGAGGACTGAGGAGATTGTATTTACTTTATTTAAACAAGCCTGCAAGTACTGCAATCAACAGACCTCAGAATTGGAGCAGAACGGAGGAACGATCAGACATAGGCCACTTAAAAAAGTGCACGGACTGGGAGCGCGCATTCAGGGAGAGTGAGGGGGCGGGGCGTTGATTTCTCGGCTTTACTTCCTCACGACTGCGCATGGCTCAAGTCCCAAGATGTCAGCGCCATATCGGGACACTGGCGGCTTTAGTTCTCACCAATGGAAGACAGCGAAGGGGCGTCGTCCATGTTTTTTTTACAGCAGTCTATGTTTGACACGCTTGCAGAGAAAGGCTCACCAAAACAAAGTTGTTACTTTTCACTTTTTCTGGGTTGGTAGAAGCACCGGGGACCCGATTATAGCACTTAAACACTGAAAATATCAGATTTGCATGATATGTCCCCTTTTAATAAACAAACACAGGGATGTGTGAATGACAGCCAGTCTCAGTCTCAGGCACAGATAATGCCGATGACCAAAACTTCTACTATGCCAGCAAATCCAAGTCACGGATTGTGGAAAGCTCTTTCTGGGAATTCTCCACTGCATCGGTGTCAATACGAGCCGTGTCCTTTAAACTGGCCATGAAGTGTTTTCCTCACGATCCGCCGGAGTTGGCGTGAGCTTGCGGTAGCTGCTGACCTGCAACCAGTTGGGGCTTTAGCGACGGCCTAGGGAGACAAAGTCTTGTCATCTCCCGTCATCCATCCGATCCGGGATCATGAGGGAAAACAGGCTGGGCTGTCTGTAAAGTGTAGGCCGTGTCAGGAGGCGGCTCTGCTGGGGCGTAGAGCCAGGTGTGCAGTCGAGGAGAGCGCTGAACCGTGACCAGCGCTACCATGCAGCTGTCTATTACAGTCGGTGTGCACGTGACGCTCTCGCCACGCTTGATTAACCTCAGCTCGCAACCAAACGAAACCTGACCATCTTCAACACACACACACACACACACACACCTGCACCTACAGTCCCATTTGAGTAATTCAATTAGTGGGCGATGCTGGAGCATGATTGATTTGTTTGTGGGATTCTTCTTATTTTTTCCTGCATGAGCGGGACTGATTAGGAGAGAGAGTATCATACCAGCATATTTTTTTGCATGCTTAAGTGTGCTTACATGTGCAGTATGCATTACATTTATGCATTTATGCATTTGGCAGATGCTTTTATCCAAAGTGACTCTTACAATTAGTGCTACATCACAATGCATGATATACTGCATCCCAAAATGCAATGCGCTTTTAGTTGACCTTCCATTTTTCAGTGTGACTAATGACCGGGAAGTAATTATAATTCAGCACTTATCTCTTTTTTTGACACATTTTTTGATTGGTTCACCAAAATCCTAAATGAGATTGAATAAAAATTTCCAAATAACATGTTTATTTCAAATAAAAATATCAAAGAAACCCTAAAACTAGACAAACTTACTCTAGAAGCAACTCTGCATAAGATATTGAGGCTTGTTTTAATAACTTGCATATTTAATAGTTTAATACACTTAATATCAACTTGCTTTGAATACATTTATTTATTTTTTTTTATTGGAAATCAAGTCAAAAAAGATACTCAAGGTTTATTTGAAGTGCCAACATGAACATAATACTGCATTTTACTTTACAATATACTGTTTAAACAAAAGTAGGCAGCATACAATATACAGATGAAACTCGAAAAATTATTTAAAGTAATTATTTCAGTAATTCAAATTAATTAGTATATATATAAAATTAGTATATATAACTATATACATATGGATGATTATAGTTTTCAGAGGGCCGACATTTCTGTATTTAAAAGCCTTTTTTTTATTGATTTCATGTAATATTCAAATTTTCTGTGATTTTGAATTTGGGGTTTTCATAAGCTGTAAGCCATAATCATCAAAATTATAACTTTTGCACGATATTTGAATTTTTCGAGTTTCACCTGTATAATGTGTAAGTTAGTATTAAATTCTGAACACAGCCAACGTTCCTCTCCGATATTTTTAGGGTTAGTTACTCGTCAATCAGACAACTAATCACATGCTAAAAATGGAAAGAAAAATTGGACTTTTGCTTTAAAAACGATGGCGAGCAATGACTGTGTCTGAGCTTCTGTAGGAGTAGTGTGTATGCGTATGGACACACACCAAGGTCATTAAATGTGAAGCATCATCATGGGGCTGAGACGTAATGCAATTGTTGTCAGCTTCCATCTGTTGGCTTGTAGTGCTCTCATAAAGACGGCAATGAAGCACACATCCGACGGGTCCACCTCGGGCACTCGGACTGTCATTCAGAGCCGCGCAGGTCATCTCAAATAAACCCAACTTGCATGACTTAAGATCATGTTTATGCAAACACGGAAACAAGTCGCTAAGCTAACCAGCGCGGTAATTGAGCTTTGTTAGGATGCCTAAAACCGCTGCACATTTAGCCCAGGCCGGCCTGAGTTTGTAGAAGCCGCCCTGGGCAAAAGCTCTGTCTTGGATCACTAATCTCATTATGCAAATGCTGCTTTATAAGTCACGTTCAGTTTAGCGGGCAGCAAAATGATTAATGTGCAAAGATTTTGCATTATAAATATGCATCTTGGTGTGTGTAATCGAAGAAAGAGCTTTTATGCTGTATACTTTACTAGCTGTTGCCAATATAATGCACTAATAAAAGTCCATCCTTCCATCCATCCTTCTATCCTTCCATCCATCCACATATTCACCCATCCATCCATCCACCCATCCGTCCGTCCGTCCGTCCATCCATCCATCCATCCATCCATCCATCCATCCATCCATCCATCCTTCCATCCATCCACATATTCACCCACCATCCATCCATCCATCCATCCATCCATCCATCCATCCATCCATCCATCCAATGATCCATCCATCCATCCATCCATCCTTCTATCCTTTCATCCATCCAATGATACATCCATCCATCCATCCATCCATCCATCCATCCATCCATCCATCCATCCTTATATCCTTTCATCCATCCAATGATCCATCCATCGAACCATCCATCCATCCACATATCCATCCATCATCCATCCATCCATCCATCACCATCCATCCATCCATCCATCCAAACCATCCATCATCCCATCCATCCACATATCCATCCCATCCATCCATCCATCCATCCATCCATCTATCCCCATAAACATCAACCACCACCCATCCATCCATCCATCCATCCATCCATCATCCATCCACATCCATCCATCCATCCATCCCATCCATCCATCCATCCATCCATCCATCCATCCATCCATCCATCCATCCATCCATCCATCCATCCATCCATCCATCATCCATCCATCCATCCATATCCATCCATCCATCCATCCATCCATCCATCCATCCATCCATCCATACATACATCATCCATCCATCCATCACATCCATCCATCCATCATCCATCCATCCATCCCATTTATTATTATATTATATGATATATAAATATAGCAGGTGGAGCTGAGGTGGAGGGGTTCAGAGGAGTTATGATAAGGCTGTAAGACTAGCCTACATCAATCAATGAATCAGACTATTTAAATGTTGAGCAAGCGATCTCATTTTTCGTTTTTCGAGTTTCACGACTGAACTAGATATACGCAGCTTCGCTTGCGATCCAATTATGATATTGCAACGCATATTAAAACGTGACACATATCGCAATGTTGAAGTTGACGAAACCCAGCACTAAACAAATTCAATAAATGTAGACAAACGTGATTAATTTAGGCACCTGTAAACATACAAAATTGAACATTTGAACAAGAAGTATGCACAAAATTGCACCCAAAATAGTTATTGTGATGATTACCATTTGAATCGTAGCTTCGTTCACCCAGGAAGTTAATGTAAAATCAAAACAAATTCGCTCACCTACCTGTTCGCTGTGAAAAAAAGGCACTTCATTAACATTAGAAACTGCACACAGTTTTCATATATATAATGAAATGAATATCGATCTTTATCTAGAGCGACCCCTCTGAACATCAGCCCTGATATCATCTCCAGACTCTGTGGAAACAGAGACATCTTATCAGGAAAAGGTCTAGGTAAACGTGTAGCGTTAGCATTGGTGATTCGGCTGGAGATGAGATCAGGCCTGAGAGGAAGACTGCGACACCGTTTACCCAGCGTCCTCATTAGCCTGATAAATGTGGCCTGAAAGCGCCCCGCCAAACAGCACAAATGTCACAGACGTAGGTAAACACCAACCCCGACACCTGTCTGACTCCCAACACTGACATTAAACACACATGAAACAGGACACAGACACAAACACGCACACAAAGACACACAACGAAAGCTGGAGAAAGAAGAGGACAGCCGCTCTCCGTTTCCGACAGCAAGAGGTCGTCTGGAGTCATTAGTTAGGTTGAGGTAGTTAAGTTAAGGTTAGTTGTGTTTTTATATTAGTGTCTTACCTCGGATGGGAGTACCCTCTGGAAAAAGACACAAACGAAACAGACATCAGTTTAGTTCACGGTTAATAGAGAGATGCAGGTGTGACGTCACTTTGTAAGCTAATCGCAGTTAGCATCACACTGGTTCCCTCGACAACACATTGACTCTGGGACAATGGATTGCTAAAATGCTAACTTGTTTTCGCGTTTTTGGCTAAGAAAGTGATGTCATACCTGCACCACTGTATGTAGGTTCAGATTATGACTCTCTTAATGTACTGGTTAGTTTAGTTTGAGATCATCATCAAGGTTAACGACCTGCCAGTGCTGGACGTGGAGCTTTACATTCATCTTTCTTTCCCTCCTCTACCTCATAGATGCATATAAACAATGTTTTTAAAGGTTAAAAACACTAAAGAAAATGTGTTTGACTAATTCATGATCTTTTACAAAGATGTGTAACATTTTAGCAGGTTTTTAATAATTAATAATAGCAAAAATGTTAGCTTTATTATGTATAGAGAAACCACACACAAAAATAGTTTATAAAAGCATAAAATGATTTATTTGTATTTATTTTATTTTTGGAATTTCATTTATGATTTAATTTACTATAATTATTATTATTATTATATTAATAATAACGGCAATTTTACTAAATAAATTATTCCTTAAATAATTAAAATTAATTAATTAATAATATAAATAAATAAATTATTTATTTATTAATTTATATAATTAATAATTATATTAAAACTGGATATAAAATAATTTAAATATAACTAAAATAAAATATGAATTTAAATAAAACATCATTAATTATAATATTTTATACATTCATTTATTTTTTAATTCTGCTAGGGTGCACTGCTAAATCAAAACACTCCACAATTGTAGCCAGACATGTAAACTGAGGCCTTAAGATCAAGCAGAAGCTGTAAGCAGTAATCATAAATAATGATTAGCATTATCTTACAACGTCTACATGACGTCATATCTAACATTCACCAGCAAAGCTGTCTTTGCCCCTCGTCTAGCTATCTTTAACACCTCGCAGCGGCCTGTTTTAGGTTTATTTCTCCACTATAATCAGCTCGTTGAAACCCTGTCCCTCTCTGACCCCAGCGCTATAGACACACACAAGCTCTTTTGTCCAGCAGCAGTATGAAGGTCATCTGTGAAACGTGAAGGATATTATGCCTGCTTCTCCATCAGACTGATATTAACTTCTCATATCGTCTCCGGCAGTGCTAAAACGCACCATTTTACTCAGTATTCCTGTTTAAAAAAACAACAACACTGTGCCTTGACGAAGAAAATATAATAAAAAGAGTGTAAATAAAAGAGGTTTCATCTAGTATTTATATTTATGAGCCTCCTAACAGCAATATTCGATACAAATGCACAACGCTGCGAGAAGTGCACTAAATAATTCAACCTACAGCCGAACACATGTGAGCTTTGAGGCTCATGGAGGGCGTCTTTTTGAAAAGCAGGCAAAAATATCATAATTTAAAAGTTGTTTATGTATATTTAAGGAGTTGAGGAGGAATCAGAAGGGCACGGGGATTAGGGATCGTCAGTGTTTAGTTAGTATCAGGGACGTTGAGGCAGCAGAATTAGCTTCTTTTTGTTCCTACTAGAATCAAAGTTATGGTTAAGGTTTTGGAAAGAACTGGTTAGGTGAGGTTAGGTTAAAGGTTAGAGGTTTTCAAACACACAAATTACACATAGAATGACTGGACAAAATGCTTAAAAAAAGTTCTGTTGTTTGCTCAAAGAAGCTTTCAGACATTCTCAATCTACTCTGGCCAGAAAAAAAGTTAGTTTTATAGGGGGCGGCAGACAATCTGGCCGCGGTCTTAATCCATCTGCATGGCTGAAACTGAGTACGGCTCACTGCCATGCGTTTAGGCCCGATTGACCTTAAACATGTTTCCGCCGAGGTGCAGATGTCGTCTCTCCCTACAGAAAAACTCACCGCCTACATCATATCAGATGGCCGGTGACTCGCAGATCGAGAGGCTGCTCAATGGGTGGAGCTTGACATCCAGCCCCACCTCTCTGTACACAATGGGAGGAGCTTAACATCCAGCCCCACCTCTCTGTACACAATGGGAGGGACTTGACATCCAGCCCCATCTCTCTGTACACAATGGGAGGAGTTTGACATCCAGTTCCACCTCTCTGTATGCAATGGGTGTGGCTTGACATCCAGCCCCGCCTATCTGTACGTAATGAGCGGAGCTTGACAACCAGCTCCACATTTTTTTGTAAGTAATGGGTGGGGTTTAACATCCAGCTCCGCCTCTGTATGTAATAAGTGCTGTTTATCATCCAGCCCCACCTCTTTGTAAGAAATGGGTGGGGTTTAACATCCAGCTCCACCTCTTTATAAGTAATGGGTGGGGTTTAACATCCAGCTCCACCTCTTTGCAAGAAATGGGTGGGGTTTAACATCCAGCTCCACCTCTGTATGTAATGGGTGGGGTTTAACATCCAGCTCCACCTCTTTGTACATAATGGGTGGAGTTTGAAGGTTCATTCACATCCTAACCCTAATTAGGTTAAGCTCCACCCATTAGGTTCACAGGAGTGGAGCTGGACTAGGCCAATCTCCACTCATTAGGTCCACAGTGATTCATCTGTATAAATGAATACACTTTTAAGTATAAACAGACGCAAGCCATGAAAGCCTTCAAACTACCCAAAGAGCTTGACGTTTCTATTTAAAGACCTAGAACTGCTACACTGACCTAAAGAACTAACAATGAAACACCATTGTCTTTAATCACCAAAGAACCATATAGCAACGCTATAGAAGTTCATTTGGGTCCATCAAGTCACAGTGAGAGTCCTGCTCTTAACCACTGTAGCAGAGCTTAAAAGCCATCAATTAGACAAGCACCTCGGGGCCTGTACCCATCAGACCGCCAGCCAGCGTGCACAGGAAGTGCAAACCACAGCAGAAAGCTGTCCATTTATCTGTCCCGTGTTCCTCCCAAGGTATCGCCTGTGGAGACTTCAGGAGGAGCAGCTGTACCTATACCAGGACGAGATCCATATATCAGACAACGGCCGCAACCGTGACGGCTGCTGCCAACTAAAGAAAGGACACGGGTTATTCAACAGCACGCCAGATCTTGTTTTCCTCTCAAGAAAAATTACTCCGGCCCCGATATGGAAACTAAAGAGATCAGTTTCACTTCGGAATAGAGATAAAAACAGGAAAGCAGGAGTCTTGGCTGGCGTCGACAGCTACAGGCCTTTTTCTCATCAGCATAAATCCCTCCAGATCTGAGGATCGGGCAGCAGGATCGCTCTAAAGTAAACATCCCTACATAAGACACCTTCACTCGCTCTCAGGGCTCTGCTGAAAGAGCTTTCAAAGACACAACAAAACATGTGATGAACTATCAAGTCAGCATGAAATCAAACACAAACACCAGAACTAGGATAAGGTGGTCTCCTAGATGAAACGCTTCTAAAACCAGTTAGACCAAGCTGGGAGATCAGCTAAGACTTACTTACTGTTTTATATACAGGGCTTTTCTGTAGCTTAAACAGTAGAGCATTGATGCTTACAACGCCAAGGTCATGGGTTTGATTCCCAGGGAAAGGAAGAACTGATAAGAATGTAAATGTGTACCTTAAAATGCAATGAAAGTCACTTGGGATAAAAGCGTCTGCCAAATGCATAAATGTAAATGTACTTAGGCTAGATTTCTTCAGCTGAGCGTCTAAGGTCATTAAGGTTGTAACTAAGGCATGTTGAGATAATGTTAATTAATAGCCAAATACATTACTGGTCTCATATGTATGTGCAAAAAATGAAGCCACCTTTTTCACAATCCAATTAATTCCTTCTACTTTACATCCAAGAAACACCTCTACTTATAGAAGTAAAATGGTGTTTGAATGCCATTTCATGTTGCCTTTACCTTTCAAGCACATGACCTATGGAGATGTAATCCATCCCTTGGGTACAGGACCTCAGGTGATGTTTGCTTTTGGCTACTTTACTTTAGATCCAGGCTGGGCCGGAAGGCTCCAAGGCCCCAGCAGTTTTCAGCCATCTAGGCTGATTCTGCTCAGATGATAAATATGTTATTGTGATGAAGTTGAGCAAGCGCTCGGTGGCACACGGACCGAGGGTGTGTCCGGCGGTCAACAACAGAACCGCAACTGCTTGGCCGGAGCTTCTGAAATTCTAATCTGTTATTCTTCTGTTTTATAACCATCAGAATATTTGTGGCCGGTGAGAGTTGAAGCAAAGCCAGAGAAGGAATTCTCTTGAGAGCTGGATGTGAATGAAGAACACTAGTAAATCCACACACGCAAACCCGCACACACAAAGACTTTCTGCAGTGTGTCATCCCCAAAAGCTGGGTCGAGTCTTGAGAGAAACTGGGAAATGTTTCATGTTAGTGGGCGAGGAGAAGAAAAAGAAATAAGGAGGGTACAGACAGACGAGAAAGGGAAAGGAGAGGGTAGGACATGCATTTTAAAGCGAAGTTAAAATGCCATCTGCTTCAGGGACACTAGGAAGCTTGCGCACTCACTGAGACACTTACCAAAGGCTTCTGGAAATGATAATAAACAGAAAAAGAAACAGAAAGGAACAATAAAACAGCACATTTTAGGGTCGGATTCACAGCAGCTTCACACATCCTGAAATCAACAGAGTTTAGTGGGGAAGATCTCTTTGTAGGATGACACGTTAGATGCACGTTAAACAGATTTTAGACATGTTTTATGACCTCATTTTGATGATAATAGAGACTAGCTTAAGGGAGAATCACACTAAACCTGTCAAGAACATTTTCAGGTTTCTACATTTACAAAAACTACTGTTAAATGTATAGTTAGAGTTAAGGTTAGGTTTCTGTTTTATATATAGTGTGTGAAAACACAGTCAGACAAATTGCTCTTGATAAAATAATTATTGCCTTAAGAAATTCATTAACATCTCTAAAGATTTAGAAAAATTTGGCATTTTAATTACCAATTAGACGTACCAAATAAATACTACTAAAAGCATTTACATAACTCACTAACACACAAATTGAATTAAGACCATGATTATAGCTAATTTGTACATGCTGTATGCTGTGCATACTGAATTTAGTTTGTCTAATTAGTAGTACTCCAATGGTATGTTAATTATTAAGGGCTAGTCAGTGTTCTGCATGTGAATGCCGCCAGAAACCTGCTTCAATTGAAATAGAGACAAGAGAATAGAGTGAAGCATAACAACATGTATGACCCACACACACAGTGACGAAAAGACAGACAAAACATACAGAGGGAGGACAGGTCGCACAGCAAGGCTAAACTTAGCTGCTAACTGTTTCGGCTGTATGCTAACAAACATTTTCAGACTTGTCTGGTTAATCTTGTATGTCTGTTGGCAGGGAAGAGAAATTAGCTTGCAAAATGAGCTAACCTTGAGGCTAGTGACTTCTCTAATGGAAGCTAAAAGGGTTGACTATTTAGTCCTCCTTGTCCTCAACTGGAGAAGTCAAAGGCATTTGTGTTCCTGTACCACAGCCAACGGTGTTACGGAGGCCTGTGATACCCCCTCAGCGAGTCTGGGTCTTCCATTAACACACAGCAAAACAAAGCACTCAAGTCTAACATAAGTGAGAGCAGATGTAGACATTCACCACCAAACCATTTTGCTTGAGTCTTAAAGATTATTTTGAAAATGCCATGACGGATCCTGAAAAGGGGAACTCTGGGTAAGCGAGTTCAGGTCAAGGGTTGGTAGCCGAGTATCTACTGCCCATACCAATTTGCATCAACAGCTCTGAAACAAATGCAACCCAATAGATTTTCTTTTCTCTGTTGCTGACAAATCACTGACCCACAACGGTGGCCTTGGGGCGACTGGAGCGCTAGACTTAATGAGATATATAATTAGACTCTGTTTTACTGGGTCTTTCAATAAAGTTTCATTAGCCTAAACCAGACATTAATCATACGCTTGCCACAAAATCTGGACTAAGCTCCTCTGACACTGTTCATTAAAAGTCATTATCTTTCCATTTCAGCTTCCCTAGCAACTTTAGTGTGTTGCACTAACGCTCTGGGTGGTTGTTTTGGAAGAGCGCGGGGTCCCTACAATCAGAAAAAGGACTGACACAGAATCCTAAAACAGAAGCAGTGAGAGGAAGAGAAGTATATTAGCAGTAAAGCACCGTCGTTTGTCTTACCTGATCTAAGCTGTTTGATTCTGCCGTTACTTGTGCTAGGGTCGATGGGAAGGAAGTCTTTGAACCAGGTGATTTCCGGGTCGGGGTTACCACTGGCGGCGCAAAGCATGGTAGCCGTGCGTGTGCGTTCCACTACCTTCAGCTGTGGGCCCATGTCAATGTTGGGGAACCCCCCAGGAAGTAGGTCTTCTGTAGGGAGAACATAGAGAAGTTTAAAGACAAGCAGCAGACAATTATATGGCAATTACGGACTAGAAAGTTGCTACTTAGCAAGTTTCTGAAAGAACCACCTTGACATTGAATGAGCTCTGTAGTGGAGAATGGGAGAGGTTTGGACACAAATAGTGTATATTGCGGCGTATTAAAATTACCAAACCAACCAGACGCCACAGCAGGCTAAAACATGAGGGTTTACACTGAAGACGCATCACGCTGAACCATTGTACATGATGCGATATTTATTACTCTATTTCACAATAGAAACACTTACTTTGAGTGATGCCTTTCATAAGCCGTGAAAAGGTACCTCAGATACATCAATGGAAGATGATAACAATGGTGATGGTCAACATAAAGTTTCTCCCCATGCTCACCCTGCAGCCATGATCCAAACCCCAAGATTTCCCAAACAGGTGAGCACACACACACTAATAAAGACACCACACCCTCGGTCCCACCCACAGTAACCGATGACGTCGCGATGCGTGTGCACATACAAAGCAGTACAAAGAAAAGAGGAAATATCATAGAAACCAAGTCAAACCCAGTGTATGGCTCCTACAGTGTACATTCAGATGTCAATAGTGGCTTTTGCAATGGGTAGTTATAGTAACTCAGTTATAGGCACTAGCCACCAGGGTGGTTCCCCGACATCTAAATGTTCCCCTAGGGCCATTTTCCTGGTTGTATTCGCACAGCCAGGAGGAACTCTGAAGTGACGTAAGCAATGCTTGTTTTGCGCTATTATTTTGAAAGTGCGGCGGACATTGATGGCGCTGAGAACGCCAGAGCCTGAGCACACAGTGCCCCGGTTCTCCGTCTTCATTAGTTTGATCTGTTTAACAGTCCTGTCTAATATGTGATTAGATAGAACTGTAAACCGTATATATGAATATGTGGTTGATGGCCAATGTCGCTAACTGAGCAGAAATATATAATCATGTTTGGCTTTGTCCTCTCAAAGTCAAGTTAGCTTTTCTCCTTAGCGTAAAGGTTGAGAGGTCCATTTATCACTGTTTTTCATGTTCGTAGAGTTAGTTTGTGGAGTAAGTATATAGGTTATAATCTGTGTTTACATAGTTTAAAAAAAGTTGTGGTTCGAGCGCATTTGGCCAATCAGTGTACTTGTATGTCACTGGTAGATCCTATTGTGCTGGGTTAGACCCTACTCTGAAGTAGGAGCTAATTTAGCTCTCCCAAAAGGTGTTCCTAGGACTAAAATTGTTCCCAGTTCCTGCGGTGCGAACACGCCAAAAAATGGGTACCTCCATTATTAGTTTTATAAAAAGGCTCCTCCAGTGTGAAAGCCCCTAATAACCTCCTCGAAAGTTCCTACTAAACTAGTATCTGGAAGAACCAACTTGGCTTGCAATGAGCGAGTGGGCCTGTTTTTCTACAGGGACCCTCAAGGGGACTTGCTGAGGGCAATGAAACATTAGCATAGCAAAGACCACACTGAGCTGTAGCTCGTACCATCATACATACCATCCGAGCCCTACAGATCAGAGTCTACACTAGCGACAGGGCCGTTTAACCGGGCAAGCACTGGTGACATTTCACCCCAGGTTCCTCTAAAGTTGAAGTCAATTTGAAGAGACAGGTGATATACAAACACACAATAGAGTTTGACAATTCCCCCCTCTCGCTCTTCAACAGAATCCAGCATGGCTGATGCCTGCTGTTGTAGGCCAACACAAGCTTTCACGCTCTTCATGGCATCTGCTGTAAAGACAATGACTGATAATGTAAAGGGAAAACCTCTCACTTCTTTGACCCGGTGTGACTCACAATGCTGGCAGAGAACTGTAGACACTGTAGACTTCGCCAATCGGCACAGGTCAGGCTCTAGGTGTAAAGGTCACATCCTTTGAAGCCTTTGAGAATCACAAAGGTGTGCCAAGGCTCATGACATTACAGGGAACCCAAGCAATGCACCTAGTACCAGAAACTGTTGTTTTTACACCAAAGAAAAGGGACTAGAGCCAATGTTTTGTGCAATGACCTTCTATTTCCATGTTCTTTTATTCAGTGTTGGCTGGGGAAGCATTGTGGCTGCCTATTGATTATTAACCAGGGGAGACAGGAGGTTTAAAAGTTCCTGCTTTGGGGGCTACACAGGTAATTGTCCTTTAAAAAGCAGCTATTCTGTAATATATTGGAGAGCGTGAAATTCTGTGTTTATTGTACATGTGATCCATGGCCGGATTATCCATGCTGTGACACCAGAATAGGATTTCTGAAAACCACACAAATTAAGCCTTAAACACAAGATGAGTAATTTGATTTGAGCTTAATTAAAGGCAGCAAGTGCTGGGGAGTCTTGACTGGTGGTGGGCGAGTGGGAGCAGCAAACAGAGCCACTGATAGAAATGTCAAAGCAATGCAAATTCTATTTGTGAAAGAGGTCGAGACAGGACTGGCAATAATACCAGTGTCATGGTGCTGCATATACTGCTATAATGACTGGGGGCATACAAAAGCAAATGGAAAGAGTGTCTATATTGTCACCGGGATGCAACAACTGAACTGGAATCATCCGCTAAGAGAGCCTCACCACGAGCACTCCCAATGTAGAGATGTCCTCTACGGGTAATAGTAATGGAGAATGGCTAGAAATAGAATTTGCCTTGCAGATGTACTCTTCAAACACTCAAATTGGTTCAGGGTCAGTTGCTCTGGTAAAATACGAAGGAAATCAGGCAGTAGGCATGCATATCCGCGCCAAGAGCCCTTAGTCCTGTCCTGTCCTGCCTGGCTTGTATTCATGCTTAAAAAAGCCCCGGAGTTATAACTCCAATATTCCCCACCAATCCGATCACACAATTAGGTAGCTATTGTCTCCACAACAGCTTTTTGATATTGTCACAACCAGTTGATTTACAATTAAGCTCTGGGCATGTGCACTAGAGCCTTGTGTCGTCCCATAACCCTCAACACCAGTTTTAATTGGAAGGCTTTCAAAAAGTTGTCCATTAAACAAAACGCAGCTTTCCCCACTCTCCGTCACCACGCATGCTAGATGCTAGCCGATGCTTTGTTCTGCACTTTACAGAGGGCTAATTCAACATCATAATTCCTTAAAATACATACCGGAATGCAATTACAGGCCTACGCCGGTTCTGGGTTTGTATCTGGGCGGCTCTGAAGGCCGCCTCTGGCCTGGCTAAGAGGCTGTTAAGCCGCGATGATAATGATGCTGTTATGATGTTCAGCGTAGCGGGCTGAGTGCACCGGCCACTTTAGCCAACAGCTGCGCATTTACCGATTCAGCAGGGCACTGAAGTCGTCCTGAACCCCTGCCCCTCACCCCTAAACCTCCAATCCGTTAGCTTTGACATGGGCTTTTACGCTCGCTGCTATTATCTGTAATTGCATTTAATTGTAGCCCGTGATTTAATGGCATTATGCAAGTGACAGGTGCAAAGCCTCTTAACCTGAGCGGTCAGTTTAGTGCAAGTGGATTTGCAGACGTGCATCCATGGTAATAAGCAAATGAGTTTTGATTGATTTATGATGATCTCTGAAGCTCATTATCCGTGCAGCTGTAATATTGCACATCACAGATTAAAAGTAAAATGGCTATTGCGGCTTGTACATCAAATGTAAAATCTATACACAACTGATTTTTCCTTTTAAATCATTCCTCGCCAGCATTTAAAAAAAAAAGTTGCCAGCAACCACCACCGTTTTATTCTAGCTTCATGCATTTTTTTATCAACATTTTGAATGTGGGTACGTTTAATTATAAAAGTGAACGAAAAGCTAAGAAAATGTGGTATTTTCATATTTCAGCTTCTTCTTCTCCTGTGTTTTGCTTCGGAGATTCTGTAATCTTTCAGAAGTTGCGTAATAGCGCCCCCTACCGTATAACTGCGAAAACACGGAGAGCAGTAAAATTACGTCAATGGTGGAGAAGCGCCGTTTCATAAAAAACAGAAAATTACGTAAATGGTGGGGGAAAGAGTTAAAATACAACCATAGTGACAAATAATAGACCATTTACTATGCATAACACGAAATATAACAGCAAATACTATGAATAATACTAAATATCATGTATGATACCCAGTTTTTGCTGCTGGGTGTTTATAAGTAAACGAGTTCTTGTTGATTTATGATGATCTCTGAAGCTCATTATACATGCAGGTTTAATATTTCACATCACAGATTAAAAGTAAAATGGCTATGGAGCTTGTACATCAAAATAAATAGGTAATATATACACAACTGCCGCCTTCTGCCGGCACCGTGGCATTCTTGTTAACAGCTTTATCAACCAGGGACACATTTTATAATTACACAAAGCATTCTTTGAGTAGGCTGCATTTTTAAAAACTGCTCTCCGGCAAACACTTTCTTGCTGATAAAAGTCTCGGGGGCGGCATCAAATTCCGTAGACGTGCACTGGCTATTTTATTATTTTCACTTACTGAAATGATTTAATTTCATCAGTTCCTTAATCAGGTTAACTGATTAGCTCTCGCCACAGCCAGAGATGGCGTTAGAAGCACATTAATATGACTCTGGGAAGGAGTGGGCGGAAGAGCAAAAGAGAGAAAACTGGGATATAAACCATATGATGGGAGGTGGAAGATGAGTTTTTCTTTTTTTCAAATGCAGAACTAAGGCGACATTTAACTAATCTGTAGCCCCAGCTGTTCGGATTTGAGAGGTGGTCAATTTAATTTCCTGTGCTCCAAAAACAGCTCAATTAGCATAACAGGAAGTGCATGAAGGAAAGGACGAGCTTGTTTAAGTCGCTCTGGATTCGGCTGCGGGACACGAGTGCAGGGATACTAATAATGGACTGTGTGCGGAGAGATCGAAGGCTGCGGGCCGAGGCAGAACCACATAATGATCCATTAAGGAGCGTGAATCCCATTTCAGTCTCTCCAGATACACTATCATAGCCCGACCTCTGCACACGGCATCGTGTCTATTGGTATTTGCCAAATAGTATGCCTACAGGATCAAAGACACTGTCTCTGACAATCCCAATTTTCTTAAAAATGCTTTTTAAATATTTCAGCATTTCACACTGAGCCTAAAATGTGGGGTTGACTGCTCGAAATTTGGACTTTAGATTTCCGTCAGCATTGGTGAAACTCGGGATTTTGCACAAATTATAGTAATTCACAACCCCAGTCATAATTATCGCCTCTGTTTTAATAAGACCCTACAGACTCGCAGATACAGCTGCTAGATTTATGTTTCACTAAAGGCATCATACAAACACCCTGAAGCCATTTTACCTTTCATAATATCAAATATAAAGCGAATACTCAAAAATAAGGTGGAATATTATGCATAATACTAAATGCAAGCCCCCAAAATCCTGTTTAATACTAAATGTAAGCTCAAATATAATGTATAGTACTAATATAAGGTAATATAAATAAAAAATATTAATTATAAGTCTAAATTCAATGCATAATTTTAAATATAAACTTAAATATCATAAAAAATATACTAAATATTATTATAAAATACTAATTATAAGCTAAAATGTCATGCATAAATCCATATTTGGGCTTATATTTAGTAATTTATCTGATATTTAAGCTTATATTTAATGTATAAGAAAAAATATATAATTAATACTAAATATAAAGATTAAAACTATTGGTATAAAGGGTAAAATGTAATGTATGATACAAATTTTAAGCCTAAATATCATATAAAATGCTAATTATAAGCTCAAATTTCATGCATAATATTTAATATCTAAGCCCAAATATAATAAAAAGATCATGAATAATATAAAAAAATTATACGCATTTCTTTGACTAATATTAAATCATGATTATATGATTTAATGCGGAACTGATCAACAGTAAACAGCTAGGCCGTGGGTTTTCAGTTTTAAGGACTGCCAATGATCACTCACTGCGGTGTGCAAACACTCAAACACTCAAAGACACCGTGTGTGTGTTTAGCTGTGTATTACAGACGTGTACAGATGCCCGTTCCCCACAGGCGCTCCCCGTCGGGCTTTGATAGCGCTGCGATCGCACGGCTCCGTCGGCCGCTGTATAATTAGGCGGTGGCGTGTGGTGACGGTTGCGTGTCGGTGTCTGTCTGATGCCCGAGCGCAGCTGTTTCTGACACACTGACTTATCAGCACTCGAGGAGGTGGAGCGGGGGACGCGTCAGGCGTTAGGACCGTTCTAAGGGCCCACGCACTTTTGGGGGCCCCCAGAGATGGATTTTATGGAATAAATGGGTGAAATAGGGAGCCCAACCTCATATTCTTTCATAGGGCCCAAAATTGCTAGCGGCGCCGCATTGTGACAGAGCGACAGTGACAACCGGCCCGCTAAGTGGCTCCCCGTCTGAGATCTCACAGCTGTGTTTACAGAGCCGAAGCCCCGGGACTAGGAGCGCCCGTGAAGATCGAGTGGCCAGAAGTCAAGTCACTTTCATTTATACAGCGCTTTACAGACCAATACAGATAGTTTCAAAGCAGCTTTACAGTGATAAAATTAAGGTAACAGATTGTTTTGGTTTTACAGCAGATCTAGAATAGTTATTGTCCAGCTGAAGTTAGTTTTGATTGATTTACTTCCGTTGCAAAGATCATTAGTTGAAAAATCGTTCTCATCTTTAAATCACGTTCTTCTAATTCTTCTGAGGTAAATCCAAGGTAAACAGCACAGCACAAACACAACTTCAAAATTTGATGATTTGCATGTGAATCCCTCGTGTGGGTGTGGTCACATTAGAGCTAATGAGGAAGCGTTTGAGAAACTGTACATCTCGTTGCTTTCATACGGATTACTTAAACAGAGAATATTTGTTTTTGATATGATTTAGATGCAGAATTCAAGCTTTGTAAAGACATATGTCTCAAGTCTGTGTGACAAACATTCGCTGAGTTACAGGGCATTTTCTGTCCAGTCTCAGAATGAACTTCACATTATAATACCACATATAATGCAAATTATCATGTTTAATGCTAAATTATCATACATATTTCTAATATGATATCATGCATAATACTAAATAAATGCAAACTAGCATGTATAATGCTAAAATAGCATGTATATATACAAAAAGTACTGAACATGAGCCTGATTTAACCATATCAAATACTAATTATAAGCTCAAATATAATGTATAATACTGAAATAAGGCCTGTATATTACTAAATATATAGACTTAAAAGTAACATAACGTAATATATCGTGTAAAATACTAATAATATGCTCAAATGTCATGCTAAATAGTAATACAAGCTTAAATATCATATAAATACTAAATATAAGCTTTAATATATAAAATATTAAATATAAGCTTAAACATTAGGCCTATATAAAATACTAAATATAAGCCTATATAATAGATAAGTCTAAATATCATATAAAATACTAAATCTAAGCCTAAATATCATATAAAATACGACTTTACGCTTAAATATCATATACAATGTAAAATATATATATATATATATATACACATTATATAAAATACTACATATAAGTCTAAATATAATATAAAATACTAAATATAAGCCTCACTATCATATAAAATACGACTATACGCTTACATATATAAAATATTTATATACACATTATATAAAATATACATACAAGTCTAAATATAATATAAAATACTAAATATAAGCCTCACTATCATATAACAAATTAAACATATTCCTAAATATCATATAAAACACTAAATATAAGCCAAAATATCATATAAAAAATGAAACATGATCCTAAATATCATATAAAATGCTAAATATAGGCCGAAATATCATTTGAAATATTGAATATAAGTCTAAATATCATATAATATATTAAACATATTCCTAAATATAATATAAAATACTAATTATAAGTAAATAATTAAAGTGGTTTTCTTCCAAAACAAATAAACGAGATTACATTCTATTAAGAACAGCTAAAACCCTACTGGATGAATTTACACCTTATAATAAAAATGAAAACAAACAAACAAACAAACAAATCAATATAATTAAAACCAAACAAATGTATTAGGGCAAAAAAAGATGGAAAACCCTCGCTGTCTGACTGTAAATATGAAATAAACCATAGAGCGGGGTCCTGTTTGCTTTCAGCCGAGCATCTAATTACAGCATTATCATCGTCCACAGACTGAATGACCCAACAGGACGCTTTCTTGGGCAGGCCAAATGGAAAAACGCCTTAATGGAGCCATTTTTATTATTGCACTTAATTGCGAGCGCAGCCTGAGAGGGCACCGGCGTCGGTAGAAGTGAAACTCCAGCGTAAAGCAAAACTGGAAAAGAACATGACACACATATGAAGAAGTGATTCTGTCTATCGGACTGCTCTCTGGAAGGATCCTTGCGTTCGCGTTCTCAAACCTGCTGAACTTTGGGTTTGCTTGAGGGAACAGATGCTCGTTTTGCATGGTCTAGTGCCAAAGCCGTGGAAGACACTCTCAGACTCTTTAAATATTAACAGTTCTGCTCATCCCCGGCCACGCAGATCTGTAACTGAGTCCAACATCGGCCGGAGAACGCTCACATGTTGATCTGTGTGATTTCCTACATGTGTCGAGTCTTTGAGAGACTTTCTGATGGACGGCCAAAACCACAACAGTAATATAATCATATCTCACAATTCTGACTTTATTTTTTGCAGCAAAAATAATAATAAAGTGAAATCACAATTCAAACTTTTCCCCCCTGCAATCCTAAGTTTAGATATAAACTGAGAATTGTGAGGAATAAACTTGGAATTGACCCTTCGCGTGTAGCTTGATTGACAGGTGTTCTAACCAATCATACTTCGCCATCCGCCATTTTGTCCGAAAAAGCAGCCAGTAGAGTTAGGAGGATTTTAACTTGGTAAAATGAATATACTGACGCCTTTCCGCGGTTAAAACAACATTCCTTCTTATGTTAATTCATGTTTATTTGATGCTATAAATGAACTAGAAGGAAGAGATGATCGGATCACGAGCAGCTTTAACGGATGCTCTACAGCGATCTGTCACGGCACATTAAAGAGCCACAAAACGGTATTTATTGTTTAAATTTCTTTCAAAAAATGACCACATTTGAAAGCTGAGACTTTGTTTAATATGTTTAATATCAAAAGTAACCGAAAAGTAACCTGGTCTGTCCTGTCTGTCCGCGTGTTGTCAGTCTCCTCTCTGCTCCGCGATGTATTTTTCACTGCGTGAGAACATGGTGAGAGCATGAGAGCGGCGTAGCTTGTCGGGCATAGCGACAGTAACTAAGGAGGGCGGGTCTTTGCGAAGGGTGAGAATTTTTCAGAATTGTGAGAAGATCAGAATTACGAGATACAAATAAGAATTGTGAGATAAATTCGGAATTGTGAGAAACTGAATTTTGAGTAATAAACTCAGAATTAAAAATAATTGGAATTGTAAGAGTTTTTTTGGAATTGTGAGATCTAAAGTGAGAATTGTGAGATATAAACTCGGAATTGTGAGATGTAAAATCGCAATTGTGAATTTTTTTTGGAATTGTGAGATATAAATTTTGATATGTGAGAAATAACAGAAATTGTGAGAATTTTTTTTTTAACTGCGAGATAAAGTCAGAATTGTAAGATAAACTCAGAAATGTGAGAAATAACGTAGGAATTGTACGGAAAAAAATTTGCATGATATATAACCTCTTTGAAATATATATATTTTTTTATTATTTTTGAAGAAAAGTAATAATAAAACAATAATAATATGTATATAGTACACTAAAATAACTGTTTAAATTAATAAATAAACGGTAATTTAGCAAATATTTCATAAAATGTTATTCCTGGATGAATTTGCTCTTTATTTAAGAAAAATTTAAATAAATTAAAATATATAAGAAATAAATAAGAAACAAATCAAGCATGACAGGTCTTCTGTGTCCACCAGAGCAGAAGATGGAGATGTTGGAAAGCAGAGCTTGAGAAGTGAAGGTCCGTCTCTGATGCGGCATCACACGGAGCCGAGCCGGAGCCGTGGCCAATCAGGCTCCATTACACAGGATCAAAGCAGACGCGGAGGCCAAGCGCGTGTGTGTGTGTGTGTGTGAATCCACATCTCCAGCCGGGGGAAACACGGATCAGAACTACACACCAGCGCATGAGCTTGAGCTCTGAGCTTCTGCACTGAAGGACACAGTCCTGCAACTTTATATAGTCTCATACGATACGACGGCTGTCAGGTAATGCTGATTTCAGGGTCTTAAATTCATAATAATGTATAAATAATAATAAAAAAAATGCATGATTTAAAATAAGAAGTTATTTTGTAAAAATCATCCTTAAAATGTCATGAGAATTTAATACTGAAAAGCAATGTCATTTTGTGGTTTAAAATTTTAAAGTGCTAAAGTGCAAATTTTAAATTTAAATTTAAATTCAAATGCCCTTTAATTTAAAAAAAATACTTTAAATTCTAAACAGTGTTCTACGTGTAGATTAAGCATTTTTAGATTTTTTAAAATTATTTATTACATTATTTTAAAAAAAAAATTCATCCTTAAAATGCCTGAAGTTAAGAACCACGAAACATAGTATATAATCAAATTATTGACATGAATTAAAGATATTTTAAGGCTAATGCTAATTCATATACAATTTTGTAATAAAACTAATTCCTAAAATCAATATCTATGTTATGACATGCAATATTCATCTTTACTCTTTAATTTAAAACAGACCATCGGATATCTTTTTTTCTATACTAAATTAATAAAATAAATGATCTTTCATTTAATTCTACATGTAAATTCAGCATTTTTTTAAAGAAAAATCTTAAATTATTTTTAAAAAAATTAGCCTATATTTTAATCATGAAAAGTGAATTAAAGAGATTTTAAGGCTAAATCTAATTAAAATTAATAAATCAATTGTGTAACAAAACGAATTCATATTTAATGATTAAATAGCGAGATTAAAATGCCAAAATCAATATCTACAAATATTATTTTATAAAAATCATGTTGCTTTTTTTTAGCAACTTTCTAAAATCCCAGGTTGCAGTGGAAGATCGACGTCATTACCGCGTCGCGACGTAAAAAAAAAAAGTCGCGCGACGGTTGATTGACAGGAGGCTGAGGGTTTAAACGTGTGAACCCAAATTCCACAGCTGTCAATCATCTCTTGGAATCAAACAGGAAGTGATTCATGTCATCGTTAGCGTAACACTTACGACATGGCAGACTTTATAAACAGCGTCAGACACGAAACGACTGTCGCGGCGACAGAATCCACGCGTTCTGGCAGATATTAACGCGGATAACGAATGCATTACGCGTCGGGGAGCAGCTGAGCACGCGCACGGGGATTGCTTTTGTTTATGAGATGCAGACGCTCGTAATACAGCTGTGTTCAACTCTAATCGAGTCCCTGTCATCCTCTCTCTGATCTTCATTACGCGCTGCTCTTTTCCTCTCATCAGTGTGTGTGTGTGTGTGTGTGAGAGTGAGACGCGACTCAAGGCGAGGTCACTGGAATACTATATTGCTATTCATTTTTACACGCTTTATCTTCTGGACATATTTTTGTGTGCATGTGCAAATGTCCCTTATGTTTAGTCAATATTTATTCACATATTCATAAATTGACCCTGACTAAAATGGCATATCTTTTCAGATGACAAAAAAAATAAAAAAAAAATAATAATAATAATAATAATAATAATAATATTATATATTCTTATATATATAAGCAAATGTCCCTTATGTTTAGTCAATATTTATTCACATATATTACAAACATTTATATGACAACTTGTAAAAAATATTAACATTGAATAAGTCAATATTGCACAATGTCATATTTATTCATTTTAGTCCACGTTGCTTTGTATATAATTTTAGTTGACAATTTGCAAAATGATGAAGAAAATAATTAAAATATACAAAATAATACATAAAGTTAATGTTAATATTTGAATATATAGTTAATATAAAGTTAAAGTTAATGTAATATTAATTAGATTGATTAATATTAGTAAATTATCAATGATCAATACTTTGAAATTAACCTAGATTAATAGCTGATGGAAATTTCTATGCTAATAAAATTATGTTTCAAGTCACATAAATTAATATTATTTAGTGGATTATGAACAAGCATGAATTAACAGTCAACAATAGCATAATTAACATTAAAATAGATTAATAAATGCAGTAAAAAATACTATTGTTGTTAGTTCAATTAATACATTGAACATTATCGTAAAGTTTTACCAAATAAATAAAATAAATATACTATCAATGCAATATTTTAATAAATACATAAAATATTTTTTCAAAAACATATTCATAAAATAACAATACAACTAATTGTACACAATTATATATAATTAACAAAAATATAATATTATATAATCATTCAATTGTTAAACAATAAATGGTTAGAAACTGCACAAAAAATTACTTTGAAACAATTTTACTATATTTACTAAATATCACAAACTGAAATTTATATTCTTGTAAAATGTACTCGAATTATCTTTGTTTTATTGACAACCCCCCCCCCCCCCAAAAAAAGGTGCGTTTATGATAAGCTTTTACAAAAAAAGTTTCACGTTTTCTGTTAGCATGTCGCTAAAATAACGACGCAACACTCCAATACACGTATAACCCAAATACTGGTTAAAAGAGCACTTGTAACAGCCCACATGGGGTCGAGTCGATAGTTAGTAAACATGGAGAAGAGGATCTGCTCCAAAACACACTGAACAACCATTGAAACGATCAGCCGTGTGTGAGTAACTCTACTCCACGTGCCCTGCTAACCCAGGCCAGCGCTAATTACAGCCTCATATTGACCCAACGGGGATCAGCCATAGACAGAGAGATTATTCGGAGAGAAGAATCAATAGAGGAGGAGGAAGAGACTGGCGAGACTTAAAGACGCGGCTCCCGTGCTGCTTTTTTAACTGCGTTACACATGATAATGTAGCTTTAGCATTGCTCTTACGCCGCGCGTCTCACTCGTAGCCGCACGCTGTGGGAGTAGTGGTGTGTGTCTACGGCCTCCAGTGTTTTATAATGCACTTTTCGCTACTGGACGCAGGCCTTTCCACCGGAGAACAGCTGGAGTGGTAATCAGCTCTGCTCTTTTACTTCAAATCACTCACGGCGGGGCTTTAAGAACCAATACCCACAATCCCCCGGGGCCGAGCAACCAATGCTATGGTTTATCCACTCTAAAAAATGCTGGGTTATTTTAACCCAATTTTGGGTCAAATATGGACAAACTCAAACATTGGGTTAAAAATGTAATAAAAATGTTTTAACCCAATGGCTGGGTTTGTCCATATTTGACCCAAATTTGGGTTAAAACATCCCAGGATTTTTTAGAGTGCATGTATCTGGAGAGACGTTTAACCCTGATCCACCAAACTGAGCTGGAGAAACCGGGTAACGTCTCTCATAACCGGCCCACAAATAAGTCATATGAGTTTAAAAAAATAAATGAAATCTCATAGGTCATGAATGGAACTCTGAGGAAATGACACTTTTAAACCAGACACACACACACACAGAGAGAGAAGTGACATTAAGATTCCTCAAACTGTGCTCGAGAGGGACGAAACAAGACAGGGACGAGTTGGGAAATGGCAGTGCGAAAGCTGTGATAAAAAAGTGGCTAATAAAAGGGGCTCCGCGGCGAGCGTCTGGGTTTAGAACAGTCCAATTAAAATGGCGCGAGGAGCAGCAGAACAAACGCGGCTCGTCCTGCAGGGTAGCAGCCAATTAAAAGCGTCTGATCAAACGGGCATGGGCAGCGGTGAGATCATCGTCTCTGGCGCTCCGCAGCGCTAACGAGTTCCTGCGCGCAGAGTTTGAAGGAGGAAGGGTCACGGTGCGAACTCTGGATGTGAGGGATGAGATTAGAGATGAGAAGAGGTGAAGAAAGCAAGACAAACTGACAAAAAGATACACTAAAAAAATCTTGGGTTATTTTTTTCTACCCAAATCCTAAGTTAAGCCTTTTGGGTAATTTTTTTGGGGGTTATTTTTTTCAGTGTTTTGGTAGGTTTTCTATTTCCCAGCTCCTGGGTCAGACGCAACAACCCAATCTTTGGGTAGTTTTTGCGTAACCCAGCTCATGGGTCAGACCTAGCAACCCAGTGTTTGGGTAGTTTTTAGTGTTACCCAGCTCCTGTGTCAGACATAACAACCCAATGTATGGGTAGTTTGTGCGTAACCCAGTTCCTGGGTCAGACGTAGTAACCTAGTGTTTGGGTAGTTTTTTGTGTAACCCAGCACATGGGTCAGATGTAACAACCCAGTGTTTGGGTAGTTTCTGTGTTACCCAGTTCCTGGGTCAGACGTAGCAACCCAATTTTTGGGTAGTTTTGCATAACCCAGCTCATGGGTCAGACGCAACAACCCAGTGTCGGGGTAGTTTTTGTGTTACCCAGATATAACAACACAGAGGTTGAGTTAAGGAGAGAGCAGTGCAGCTCCGTCAAATAGGTGCATGTAAAATACAGGTTTGTGTAAATTATATATAATTTCGTTATTTTTGTGTATTTCATTCACGTTTATGCAAAGCAACATACAGGGGCGAGTCACCAGAGTCACCGGACAACAGAGACTGGTCGATTACACTTGAACTACTTCTAAATGTTTCATTTTTACTTCTTGTATTTGTTAAACAAACTTAAATAGGCAATATGTATTCAAAACAATATAAAATATGCTATACTGTAAAATATCATAAATAAAGGAATTATCATGCAAACCAGTAATTGTGTGGAGTATTTTTTTTTAAGTTAATCCATAAACATTAATTCATGTATAAACTAAAATAATAATAAAAAAGTGAAATCATGAATCAACCCAGTATGATGGGTCAAATAAACAACCCAATTTGCTGGGTAAAATTAACCCAACATGTGTTCTGTCCTATATTTAACCAGCCCTTGGGATGTTTTTAACCCAGTGTTTTTTAGTGTAAGAATACAGTCTACTTTTAACCTTCTCTAACTCAACTAAAATAGTGTTCCTCACACAGGAGACCCCGTCTCCAATTGAGTTTTCCATTAGCATGATGCTAATATAGCAGCCCTACACTCTATTAGCATACAAACACATAGCACCCACAAATATTGGTTAAAATATAACTGTCCTCGTTTGCCATCTTGGATGGACTTTTCCCCCCACTGTGCATTCTGGGATTGCCTTCACATCTGGAGTTAGCCTACTAGGAAACTATAAAAAATGTAAGGTTTTGGACGAGAGCTAATGTTTTGGAAAGGTGGTCTGACACCTTTGGATTGGGTTGCACGATGCCAAACGCATCCAGCGTTACCGTTATGATCTTTTGTTGGCCAGCACCCTCAACCCAGCATTCCCACAGCGTGACCCAGGCCAAGTGAAGGCCAGACACACCTGCATGTGTGAAGAAGTGTGCAAGCGTCTGACACCTCGTGGGGTGCGAGCAGATGGAGAACCCTGGGCTGCTGTTGCTGTTGGGCTGTTGAAGCGCTAGCTCTGGGTCAGTGGTGGACAAGACTGCCAAGACGGGCTCAAAGCCAGGGTCAGAACGAAGAGGAAAACAGCAAGTCTTTATGGCGAGACACGGCAGGCAAAAACATTGTTTTTTTTTCACTGGTCAATTTTGAGATTTTGGGATATTTGTCGTATTTTCCCAATTGTTTTTAATTGGGAGCGCCGCGTTTTTTAAACGCAATAAGCGTAACGCGGCACTGAGCGCCGCGTTTTTTAAACGCAATGAGCGTAACGAGGCACTGAGCGCCGCGTTTTTTAAACGCAATGAGCGTAACGAGGCACTGAGCGCCGCGTTTTTTAAACGCAATGAGCGTAACGAGGCACTGAGCGCCGCGTTTTCTAAACGCAATGAGCGTAACGAGGCACTGAGCGCCGCGTTTTCTAAACGCAATGAGCGTAACGAGGCACTGAGCGCCGCGTTTTTTAAACGCAATGAGCGTAACGAGGCACTGAGCGCCGCGTTTTTTAAACGCAATGAGCGTAACGAGGCACTGAGCGCCGCGTTTTCTAAACGCAATGAGTGTAACGAGGCACTGAGCGCCGCGTTTTTAAAAACACAATGAGCGTTACGAGGCACAGAGCGCCGCGTTTTTTTAAATGCAATGAGCGTAATGAGGCACTGAGCGCCGTGTTTTTTAAACGCAATGAGCGTAACGAGGCACTGAGCGCTGCGTTTTTTAAATGCAATGAGCGTTACGAGGCACTGAGCGCTGCGTTTTTTAAACGCAATGAGCGTAACGAGGCACTGAGCGCTGCGTTTTTTAAACGCAATGAGCGTTACGAGGCACGAGCGCCGCGGTTTTTTAAATGCAATGAGCGTAACGAGGCACTGAGCGCCGTGTTTTTTAAACGCAATGAGCGTAACGAGGCACTGAGCGCCGTGTTTTTTAAATGCAATGAGCGTAACGAGGCACTGAGCGCCGGTTTTTTAAATGCAATGAGCGTAACGAGGCACTGAGCGCCTGGTTTTTTTAAATGCAATGAGCGTAACGAGGCACTGAGCGCCGTGTTTTTTAAACGCAATGAGCGTAACGAGGCACTGAGCGCTGCGTTTTTTAAACGCAATGAGCGTAACGAGGCACTGAGCACCGCGTTTTTTAAACACAATGAGCGTAACGAGGCACTGAGCGCTGCGTTTTTTAAACACAATGAGCGTAACGAGGCACTGAGCGCTGCGTTTTTTAAACGCAATGAGCGTTACGAGGCACCGAGCGCCGCGGTTTTTTAAATGCAATGAGCGTAACGAGGCACTGAGCGCCGTGTTTTTTAAACGCAATGAGCGTAACGAGGCACTGAGCGCTGCGTTTTTTTAAACGCAATGAGCGTAACGAGGCACTGAGCACCGCGTTTTTTAAATGCAATGAGCGTAACGAGGCACTGAGCGCCGTGTTTTTTAAATGCAATGAGCGTAACGAGGCACTGAGCGCCGTGTTTTTTAAATGCAATGAGCGTAACGAGGCACTGAGCGCCGTGTTTTTTTAAATGCAATGAGCGTAACGAGGCACTGAGCGCCGTGTTTTTTAAACGCAATGAGCGTAACGAGGCACTGAGCGCTGCGTTTTTTAAACGCAATGAGCGTAACGAGGCACTGAGAACCGCGTTTTTTAAACAATGAGCGTAACGAGGCACTGAGCGCTGCGTTTTTTTAAACGCAATGAGCGTAACGAGGCACTGAGCGCTGCGTTTTTTAAACGCAATGAGCGTTACGAGGCACTGAGCGCTGCGTTTTTTTAAACACAATGAGCGTTACGAGGCACTGAGCGCTGCGTTTTTTAAACGCAATGAGCGTAACGAGGCACTGAGCGCTGCGTTTTTTAAACGCAATGAGCGTAACGAGGCACTGAGCGCTGCGTTTTTTTAAACACAATGAGCGTAACGAGGCACTGGAGCGCCGCGGTTTTTTAAATGCAATGAGTGTAACGAGGCACTGAGCGCTGTGTTTTCTAAACGCAATGAGCGTAACGAGGCACTGAGCGCTGTGTTTTCTAAACGCAATGAGCGTAACGAGGCACTGAGCGCTGTGTGTTTTCTAAACACAATGAGCGTAACGAGGCACTGAGCGCTGCGTTTTTTAAACGCAATGAGCGTAACGAGGCACTGAGCGCTGTGTTTTTTAAACGCAATGAGCGTAACGAAGCACTGAGCGCCGCGTTTTTAAACGCAATGAGCGTAACGAAGCACTGAGCGCCGCGTTTTTTTTAAACGCAATGAGCGTAACGAGGCACTGAGCGCCGCGTTTTTTTTAAACGCAATGAGCGTAACGAGGCACTGAGCGCTGTGTTTTCTAAACGCAATGAGCGTCACGAAGCACTGAGCGCCACGTTTTTTAAACGCAATGAGCGTAACGAGGCACTGAGCGCTGCGTTTTTTAAACGCAATGAGCGTAACGAGGCACTGAGCGCTGCGTTTTTTAAACGCAATGAGCGTAACGAGGCACTGAGCGCTGCGTTTTTTTAAACGCAATGAGCGTAACGAGGCACTGAGCGCTGCGTTTTCTAAACGCACTGAGCGTAACGAGGCACTGAGCGCCACGTTTTCTAAACGCAATGAGCGTTACGAAGCACTGAGCGCCACGTTTTTTAAACGCAATGAGTGTAACGAGGCACTGAGCGCCACGTTTTTTAAACGCAATGAGCGTTACGAAGCACTGAGCGCCACGTTTTTTAAACGCAATGAGCGTAACGAGGCACTGAGCGCTGTGTTTTTTAAACGCAATGAGCGTAACGAAGCACTGAGCGCCGCGTTTTTTAAACGCAATGAGCGTAACGAAGCACTGAGCGCCGCGTTTTTTTTAAACGCAATGAGCGTAACGAGGCACTGAGCGCCGCGTTTTTTTTAAACGCAATGAGCGTAACGAGGCACTGAGCGCTGTGTTTTCTAAACGCAATGAGCGTCACGAAGCACTGAGCGCCACGTTTTTTAAACGCAATGAGCGTAACGAGGCACTGAGCGCTGCGTTTTTTAAACGCAATGAGCGTAACGAGGCACTGAGCGCTGCGTTTTTTAAACGCAATGAGCGTAACGAGGCACTGAGCGCTGCGTTTTCTAAACGCACTGAGCGTAACGAGGCACTGAGCGCCACGTTTTTCTAAACGCAATGAGCGTTACGAAGCACTGAGCGCCACGTTTTCTAAACGCAATGAGTGTAACGAGGCACTGAGCGCCACGTTTTTTTAAACGCAATGAGCGTTACGAAGCACTGAGCGCCACGTTTTTTAAACGCAATGAGCGTAACGAGGCACTGAGCGCCGCGTTTTTTTTAAACGCAATGAGCGTAACGAGGCACTGAGCGCTGCGTTTTCTAAACGCAATGAGCGTAACGAGGCACTGAGCGCCGCGTTTTTTTAAACGCAATGAGCGTAACGAGGCACTGAGCGCCGCGTTTTTTTAAACGCAATGAGCGTAACGAGGCACTGAGTGCTGTGTTTTTTTAAACGCACTGAGCGTAACGAGGCACTGAGCGCCGCGTTTTCTAAACGCAATGAGCGTTACGAAGCACTGAGCGCCACGTTTTTTAAACGCAATGAGCGTAAGGAGGCACTGAGCGCCGCGTTTTTTTTAAACGCAATGAGCGTAACGAGGCACTGAGCGCTGCGTTTTTTAAACGAAATGAGCGTAACGAGGCACTGAGCGCCGCGTTTTTTAAACGAAATGAGCGTAACGAGGCACTGAGCACTAAAAATTGACGCTATAAATCATCCGCATGAAATCTCCACATATACACCAAACTTTCCAGTCTTGTACCTTGCACTGAGCGCCGCGTTTTTTAAACGAAATGAGCGTAACGAGGCACTGTGCGCCGCATTTTTTAAACGAAATGAGCGTAACGAGGCACTGAGCACTAAAAATTGACGCTATAAATCATCCGCATGAAATCTCCACATATACACCAAACTTTCCAGTCTTGTACCTAGTTACATTATGAAGACATTTACAGAGGGATTTGTAAATATATTATTCCTAACCTGATTTATATAACATTTTATTCCAAAAAACATGTCAAAAATTCATTTAAGGCTATTGGCAGTATATTCTGATTTACAGGATAACAAAAGTAGATATCCATAAATCCCTCTATCATTTTTTCCCATCTAATATGTGAACACAATGAAAAGATAATTATGAACCTGGCTTTATCCAATACTCAGATTTTTTGTAAAATATGCAAATTAGCGCATTTTTTATTAGATAATGCCTCATTTGCTTATTTAAACATTAAATTACAGAAAACTTGTAATACGTTTTTTTCTCATCTTAATGTAGGTAATCACCTGGGAAAGTTTCATAGTGATATCTGCTAGTTAAAGAAAATCACCCTATTCACCTGTAGTGTCTCGCCTTAAGAGAGTAAAGCAGAGGAGGGGAAGAAAGGGTTGTGACACAGAGGAGAAGCACCGACAGTAGCAGGTTTGCTTGGGTTGTCTCAGAGACTCCTCCAAGGACTCTCAGAGGACTCGGTAGAAAAGCAGATGGCACATCTTAAGCATTCTGCTCACCGCTCTTGTGGGCAGCCAGAAGGCAGCTAAAAACAAACCTAAGCCCCTGGAAAGAGCACCGGCAGATTTACGGCAAAGCCTCGTCTCTGCCGCGGGCGGGCGGACACACCCAGAAGAAGAAGGCAAGGTGACTGAGTACTTAATGAAGTCAGGGACAAAATGAAAGAAGAGTTCGCTCGAGACCACAAATCGTGAGGACGATGGTGGACAGTTAAATTGATTTTGATTGAAGTCCACGCAGGTGTTCATGAACCGAGGCACTCTCCTCTGGGAGCGCATGGACACATGTGCCGGGCTTTTGTACAAGTGTGTGTGGGGCTTGCTCTTCTGATAAGGCTCGGTGTAAATGCGGGCCCACAGCAGATGGGGATGAGAGAGCGTGTGAAGGAGGGGGGGGGGGGGGGGGGGCAGTGGTTTTTCCCCCTAGTGCTACAGCCTGTGTTCCTCACTGAGCCGCATGGGTCTTGCCAAAGCCAGGATTTTCATGTAAAACTGGGCTGCCTACAAAAACCCTCGGCTTGGGTTCGGGCCCAGGAAGAAGCCTGCAAGCTGCCCGCTCCAGCGCTCGGCTCTGACAAGGCAGATGGCTGGACCTCAGCGCACGGGAACAAACGAATAACTCAATGGTGAAGATGAGAGAGGTTCTGCAACTGGCCAGGACGGATTTAGAGTTTCTGCAACTGTAATATTGGGTCACATTCAAGGTAACCAAACTGGTTAGTTTATCCACTGTAGGCCAGTGTTTCTCAACTCCAGTCCCCGGCCTCACTTCTCAGAATGTTTTAGATGGACAGTAACGAAGTACATATGTGACCCTGGATCACAAAACCAGTCTTAAGTCGCACGAGTATATTTGTGGGAATAGCCAACAATACATTGTATGGGTCAAAATTATCAATTTTTCTTTTATGCCAAAAATCATTAGGATATTAAGTAAAGATCATGTTCCATGAAGATATTTTGTAAATTTCCTACCGTAAATGTATAAAACATTTATTTTTGTGAGTGAATGTACTTATTTTGTTGGGCTGGTAGGAGTGTTAAAAAAAAAAAATGAAGATGATTATGGCTGTCTTTTTTATAAATTCAGTTGTTTAATTTCTATAGGTTTTGTGACATTGTAAAAGCTCCACACTACAAAACTACACACTGGTCAGTGTATTCACTAGGTTGCTTCAGAGGCATAAGGTTCTGTAATAATGCAACAATAATATAACAATGCATTGACATTTACTTTGTACTTTTGATACTCAAGTACTTTTAAAAACAAGTATTTCTGTACTTTTACTACAGTAAAAATCGGTCTTTACAACTTTTACTTGTAACAGAGTAATATTTGACCAGTAATATCTGTACTTTCTGTACTCCAAGCCTGACAAAACACACCTGAACACACTAGTCAAGCTCCTCGGGATCTGGCATGATGACTCCCATCTTCAACCAGATGAAACTGGATAAATATCCAGAATGTCCCAATCCAATCTGACTTTTGACCTGTAATGCTGCCTGAATCATAAACATACACTGTTCGTTTGTTGGCGAGAGGAGAACTGGTCCTCCACTGAGTTTGGGTTCTCCCAAGGTGTTTTTTTCTCTCTATCCCATCACTTAATGGAGATTTGGTTCCTTGCCACTGTCGCCTTTGGCTTTCGGCTTGCTTAGTTGGGGACACTTAATATTCAACAATAATATTGATCTGCCTGCATTGACACCATTATACGAGAACTGAACTCAGCTGTTTTCCCAGAGCGGCTGTAATATATACATGAACTAAATTAATAACTATATAAATAAAGATGACTTGACTTGACACTACACTCTTGGCGGGGGAAATTAAGGGAAAAAAGTTGTACTAATATGTGATGCGATTTGAAAACACGTCAGATGTCAAGCTGGTAAGTTTTAAGGTCTAAAAATAAGTCGAATGTCAGTTTTTTTGTCAAAATTATTGGGTTTTCATTAAATTATTATTCGACAACATCTTGTCTATCATCTTTGAATATATCTAGGCAAAATTCACTAGTTTAGTGCACAAAAATCGCGATTTATAGTGGCAAGCTGAAAAGACTGTGTGTTTCTCTTTAAGAACACGAACGGCGGAGGTGCAAAAAAGATAATCGATTTACCTATCAAAATAAACCACATAACATCTAGAATAAAGGTATATCAATGCGCATTTCTCGCCAGTCCTGTGTAAACTACAACGGCATGCAAGTTTTTTTAAACATTTTTTATCCAGAACATTATGGTGAGATGCGGAGCACAGAAGAACAACAGAAAAGTTGCTCGCTTAAAAGATCTTGCTCTCCTCTCAAACGTCCAATTTCAAAACGGTTTTCACAGGATGAATTCTGAGTTCGTAAGCTTTCGAAAGATACCTAATGACTAGCAGTCTGTAGTAGGTCAAATTTCACCATGTGATGAGTTTTCCCAGATCGCATCACATATGTACAATACAGGTACCAATATGTACCCTTTAGGGGTAAATAAGGTACAAAGGTGTATCTTTTAAAGGTGTACTGCCCTGCTGACAGCTTTTGTACCTTTTTTTCTGAGAGTGTAGAAACTTCGCGGCAGGAATTTGGCCCTCTAGAAGCAAGAGTGGCTGTCAACCCAACCCATATGACTGTACTCTTACCTCTAATGATGGACAGCGTAGCTTGGACACTGTCTTCGCCTTCGCTGTTCTCCGCCACACACTCGTAGATATTCTCGTCTCGAGGCGCCCGGAGAGGCTGGATCCTCAGGACGGCCCCCGCACCTTCGTCAAACTCTATCGTCTGTGTGAGAGTGGGTTCAGAATATTTCATTGAAAAGCTTCATGGTAAATGTCATTAAAATTGCTTTGATTAGGCCATGAATTCAATCCCAGAACTGGAGCGTTACCGATCCTAAGTGCCCAAAAGCAAGGCTTTTAATTCAAGGTTGCTCTAGTCTTGGTAAATGACACATAACTTCCTAATTCAGTCCTTCCAGAAAAACGTTTTTTTGGTGATTGTTGCGGGCAAAAATCCTTGATTATGCAGCACGTTTTCTTAAAAAATGCGATGAAAAAATATGCGGATATTTATGCAATTTTATGCGATGAAATTGCGGGAACTTGCAAAACCTGCGGTTTGATGAAAAAGAAAAGTGATTCTCCAACACCCTGTTCTCTCTAGGCTACTACCTTAATGTAAAGAGTCATTACTTATTACTTCCTATGATAAGCAAGCACACTACATCACAGAAAGTGCTGGAATATTTCAGTTCATCTTGTTTTATTTCAGATCTTAATAAACACATCAAACTTACAAAACATTGATGAGTCAAACAAGTTCTGGAGCTTTACAAAAGGAATATGCTACAACTTCTGTAAAAATAAATAAATAAAATATAATAAATAAAATTGCTGTTTTACAGCTTTTCGATGATGTCGCATAATTACGCCACTTCATAACGTTCCCATGGCAACAGGAGTAAACGGCGACTCTTGAGTGAAGAAAACGCAACATTTCTCAACTTTCTGCTGAGATATACGTGACTTTTTTTGCAACGAAAATGCATTATGAAATCATGCAAAATCCGCATATTTCGCGCGGAAATCGCTAATTTATGCGGCGAAAGTGTGGCGTATTTGAAAAAATGCCCCAGCATAAATATGGGGACTTTGGCTGATTATGCATTAAATCATGCGCTCACGTTTTTCTGGAGGGACTGGATAATTGAAATGTTTTGGTGCTGGTGTTCTCGCTTCCTCGGTCAACCAGCATCCCTAACTTTTAACATAACCCTAACTCATTTCAGGTTATGCTTACATTCAGTTAATTCTGCTAAAAAATTGTTGTGCTTCTATTTTTAGGCTCCTGTAACATCTATATGTTGCTGCGAGCTCAAATTATGCAAGAGAGTTAATTAGGCTCCTGCGGTGCTTTCGCATTTGATGTCATTGTAGCGAAACAGTCGCACGAATCAATAGGGAATGACAAAGAGGAACGAGGCACTTTGTAAGCCAGTGGCAAAACTCTCTTCGTTTTTGTGTGTGTGTGTGTGTGTGTGTGTGTGTGTGTGTGTGTGTGTGTGTGTGTGTGTGTGTGTGTGTGTGTGTGTGTGTGTGTGTGTGTGTGTGTGTGTGTGTGTGTGTGTGTGTGTGTGTGTGTGTGTGTGAGTTTTCAAGGCTAGGATAATGAGAAGCAGCCCAGTGATCGCACACTGTCCTAAGTGTGTGTAGATCAATATCAAAGCAAAGCCTTCTGGGGGAAAAAAAATTATTCAAACCCCTCACAAAATGACTTTTAAACTCAACGAAGATGATAATTTGAGCCCGAGTCGAGCGTACTCTTGGGTTTGCACCAACGAGTGGATCGGAAACGCCAACGCATTTTTGAGTTGATCTTTTTTTGAGGGAAGTTTTTCATCTTTGTTGAATAGTGACAGAATGGTTAAATGCAGAGCAAGTTTTAATTAAGAAACACTAAACATCGATCAAGACACTACAGCTGCCAGCTGTGTTATGATAAAAGAACACAGCAAACAAGCAAGGAAAATAAGACACAGACTAGCTCTGCTAAGTATCCACAGAAGCTAAGCCGTGTTCTTCATAAACACTTGAGAACTAACCCAAAATCATTTGCTTTTGATGGCATTTTGCGAGTACAGGAATAGTTGATTATTTAATTGATATGTTTGCCCTAGCACTAGCATGCTAATTCTTACCTCGATGCGTTGAGAGTTCACCCTCTTCCCTTTCTTGTTCCAGGTTACTTTTGGCTTTGGGTCACCCGTGGCTTGGCAAACGAAGGATACAACACCCCCAGAGACGCCAATCATGTTTTGAGGTCTTTTGGTAAACTGTGGTGCAGCTAAACAAGAAAACAAGCAAAATACTATTAGCATTAGCATTTAGCTTTAATGGAATATGCACTATTTACATTAATGTCTTTTATCAAAAATAGCATTTGAAATACGCTACATGTTGCGTTAAATTATTTTATACAGAGATATGCCGCATTGTTTTCAAATAACCTCACCATGTTTAATGGTCTAATTTGCATGTACAAAAAAAGTCAAAATGAGTCAAGAAAGAGCTGATATTACTTCCTGTTCACACCGGAAATGGTAAGTCAAAATGAACACATTGCATTTTGGGAAAAACATTTACATTGTTAGCATGTCATACATTCAGTGTATACACAAAAATGTACATACTATGCATACTGCAGAAATAGTAAGAGTTGCATGCCGCTACAAGGCCACTGTAACAGCAAATCAATTACATTAAATAGCACTGTGATTGAACACACACCCACATACATGCAATTTAACAGTTACTCAAAGTGCATTCGACCAAAAAAAAGCGAGTGAGAGGACTAGCACTGAAGTGGGCTAGTGACCCGTTCGGCTGTGATAGACATGTTGGGGTGAAACCAGGGCGGCGCCAATGGAAAGTGCCTGTGTTTCAGCACGCCGGTAATTACACCACAGAAAATAAGCACGTCGACGCCATTGTGAATAATTTATTGGTCAATGAATAATAAAGTACCTGTGATTCTGCCATGATTTGAAAGTCCCTTGTCAGGCGAAGCATCCAAAACCCCACGCACGTTTCATATAAGACACGCCAGCTGTAAGCTAATGATATCCAGGAGATGATTGGGGCTGACAGTCGGTAACGATGGATCATTCTGCCTTCCTATCGTGACCCAGCTATTCTAGCTTCTGGAGACCAGCGGCTGTCATTCTGTCTACCATTACTGCTCATTCTTTGTAGATTACGCTAGTTTTGGAAAATAAAAAAAGTGATTTTTTTTTTCATCAGAACCCAGCACAGTTTGTTCTCGGCTCATCAAATTATCAAGCCACTCTACCTCGACTCTTCTCGGTGGGCCTCGCTTTTTTCTCTCGGCGGGGCAGTAGGTCAAGCTTGACACAACAAGACATGAGAAGAGGCTCTCTAGGGGAACATGCTAAAATCCAGAAAGCGTGCAGATATGAGGAGATGATCAAACGGTCAGGCAAGCACGGCAAATTAATTATTAACCGCCCGTGGGCAGGCAGGCAGACGAGCCCCTGAATCTCCGGGTGCGGATAAACACACTCGAAGCGGTGAAGTTCCAGAGAGTGGAGAGAGGATGATGCCCGAGGTCTTTCTGTCTTATTTGAAGTTAAGAAAGTTCAACTTTCACAGCGCAAACACACACAGGTTTACTAATTCAGATGGTATGAGTCATAATTATTTGGTAGAGCAAAAAAACAATCAAAATAAAACAACAAACTTATTACATAACTGCTGCTCGATTCATGTTTTTTTTTGTTTCAAATAGAGATCATGATGAATTTTAAACAGACGGCTAACCAAAATATGAAATTTACTGGAGTTTCTGATTAATGTTAATAGTGCAGTCTATTTAAAATGTTTAACGAATTAAAAAAATCGGTTTGAGTAAATGATTGACGCACTCATAAATAGGCTACTTCCCTTGTTTCATTACTGGATGAATCAGCATTTTTGAACAAATCCCTTGAATGAATGATTCAATGACAAAAACATTTTTTATAACAGTCCCTTGCCGCCACCTACTGATGTAATGATACAAACGTTATTTGAAGCACGGTTACTTTCAAAAGGTGATTTGCTCTATTTTGATCATTACCGTAGACATCAGTGTTTATATGCGAACTATAAACGTCTGTCCCAGTTCTTCTATGTTATTATGAATGATAACGTCTTTTCTAAGACGTTTTCTTGCGTTCGTAATTTCTGGAGAATTTCTCGTCTCTCCTTTTTCATCACCCTCAACTACATCACTTTAACTCTCGTCCCATGAATACGATTGAATGAACGAACCCGTGTCAGATAACTTACGAATTTTTTATTTATTTGGGGTGTCAAATATTATTTGCCCAGTTCTTCTATGTTAATATGAATATTTGTAACACAGAAAAAACAATACTGTGACAGACATCCCAGCACTCCCGGAAAGTCCGGGAGTCTCCAGTATATTAATAACAGCTCCCGACTTCCGCAAATTATATACCAATATCGCAGAAATCGAGCGAGAGAGAGAAAGCCTGTTATTAAGATTAGTTTTCGGTGAATTGATCACAAGTTGTCCGGCAAAACGCAATACCGTTACACCTGGTATTAACTTGCGTTCGTATTTCTGGAGAATTTCTCGTCTCTCCTTTCATCACCCTCAACTACATCACTTTAACTTTCGTCCCATCAATACTATTGAATGAACGAACTGTGTCAGGTGGCTTACGAAAAAAAAAATATTTGGGGGGGGGGGGGGGGGTGGGGGGGGGTTGGAGGATCGTGCCATATGCCGTAAATGAGTTGCATGGTCTGCTGTGTGATTGATTATTTTAAAAAACACTGTTTATGAAGCTGTTTCATTCCTATACATGACAACTGCTCTCTCTGGATCAAACGCAGATCTGAATATTCGTCAACGGTTTATTAGACACAACCGAATCGTTGTCATTTAGGAATAAGATTGTGTGTTTGTCACATAATTTTACGATTAATCGTGCAGCTCTACAACAAGACGAAGGTCAGAAAAAGCAGACGTGAGTGATGGAGTGACTAGAATAGTTTAACCTCTCTGTTCAGTGTGTGTGTAGCCCGAGGTCACACACTCCCGCCGGCTGTGTATCGATGCTTTACCCATGACCGTTAGCGGCCAGAAGCGACGGCCTACGGCACGGCCGGTTATGGATTTTCTGACAGGGAGCTTGAGAGTGTAATAGAGAAGCTTTGACGAGCTGAGACTTCACGAGACAAAGAGGATCACTCACACAATTAACCTTTCCACTAGCCGACACTTACTTCTGTTTACAGGAACGATACCAAATGAACACGTTTTTATTTTACTGACAGCGCAAACAAAGCACAGATGTGCCAAACGAATGCTGATATATATACATATATATTATTTATTTTCATGTCGTGGGTAAGGACATGCTTTATCTCCTTTCCGACTCTTTTTCTCGCGTTAGGAAACGAAACGCACGATTCTGTCGCCTCTATTTGGTGAGTCTCCTATAATGGGAGGCTCGAGGTGACAGATGACTAACCATAATCAACGGAGAAAAAAAAGAAACCTTCCCGAGCTTATAAAAAACAGCTCCATTATACTGAGAATTAGAAATGGCAGGCGCAAAAAATGGCAGCCCATCAGGGGCGTTTTAGGAAAGGGGAGAGAGCATCACTTGTCGCCCATCATGTTTAAAATAGCCACCTTTCAACCACTGATTGAGGCTTATCTGAAAGGGTAAAAAGGCACATTTCGGTATCACACGTACTTTACCTCTGAAAAAGGCAATTACGGGGATCCCAGTGCCGGATAATGTCCTAAGTGGCTGTAATTTGAGAAATCAATGTGAGCAACATGTTTCGGCCTAAACATCTGTAATGTTTGGACTCTAAACCAACATCTACATACAAGCCAATATCCTGCTCTTACAATAGCAAAACGGGGTTTGACACCAACAATATGGAAAGTGTGTTTGCCTAGATGTGAAGAAGATCTTTTGATTCATAGCAAACCACAAAAATGACAAAAAAAGGTCTTGTAGACTTAAAGGATTATTGTGCAAATAAAACACGACAGAAACTGTATTTCGCTACGCTACTTGTTTTGGATCATCAACGAACACCACTAACCACTCGTTGAGTGTCACAGTTTTGAAAACGAACGTTGGGTTGTTTTAAGGACATGTTTGTGCATGCCCATAGACAGCCACTCTGAAGCGCTCAGAGGCGATTCTAAAAGAGTCAAAAAGTCGAGACAGGACCCATCGTCAACATTTCTGTGTCCACCACTCTAGTAGTTCATCCAAAACACACTAGAACATAGACTCAAAGTGCTAAATACCGGAGTTATCCTTTAACTGAAAGTCTTTGTGACCCCAAAACGAGTAAAACTAGAAGAGAAAGTCCAGGTGAGAGGAGAAGACCTGCCGCAGGTTTAGCTTCGCCTGCTTGAACACAGAGATGTGTGGCCGTGTGCTCGACTGACTTCAGACCGATCGGTCACCAGACCTCGCCATGGGAACACGCGAGCCGGGCGTTTCTAACCAGCTAATCGAGTGCCTAACCCAACCAGGAGAGCATGTGGAGGAACGATAAAAGGACGGAGGGATATAAATATCTAGTTATGTGGCATAATGCAGAGCATTACTCAGAAACGCAGTTGTGGAGCATCTGTGAGCAACTAAATCGACTCAGAAATGATTTGTAAACAGATGGCAGTAAAGGTCGAATGCGGTTTTTCTGCAGATGTTTTCATGAGGTCATCATCAACCCTAAGCGGGTCATTTGGGTCTTTTACAGTCGAGCATGACAGCGCCATTTGGGACACACCGGTTTCTATTAGATAATGTTTCAAAGGGATACTCCACTTTTTTGGGAAATAGGCTAATTTTACAACTCCCCAGAGTTAAACAGTTGAGTTATACCGTTTTCTAATCCATTCAGCCGATTTTCTGATATTTAGAAGAATATCAGTCACCAGACAGTTTCTGGTCTCATTGACTTCCATAGTAGGTGAAAAGGAGGTTTGTAGGGATGTGCAGGTAGCTGGCTTGAGACCAGTGGAGGTGTCGGTAAGAACAGTCTTGTTCAGTCACTTTAATTACACTCTTTCTTTATTTGGTTTCTTTGTGTAGGTGTGTGTTTGTGTGTGTGTGTGGTTTATAGTTCAATAACACACACAGGGCAGGAGACAAGGCATTTCCAGCAGCAACACACAAGGATTCCTCCATGTGGCAGGAATCAAAGAGAAAGGGCTGTGTACAGGTGCTGTCTAATAAAGTCTGTGGCTGATTGGAGCTAATTAGTTAAAGGTGTGGTGAACTGCGTGGGGAGCTGAGTGGCAAAGGAAAATGGGCGTGGCAACTGCAGGACAGAGAGGAAAACTTCCAAACAGCCGCCCCCAAATTTGTCTTGCAAATTTGCTTGAGTGGAAGGTCATGGGGGTTCAGGTAGGGCAGGGAGTGGGATGAGGCGGGCAACGGGTCTTGTGTACTGTTTGTCCCCCACCTGGACATCTGCAACCCTACAACGGCCGTCCTTGCCGGGATGGAGGGAAATCACTTTACCTACTGGCCAGAGGGACCGGGGGAGCTGAGGGTCAAGAATGAGAACGACAGTGTTTAGTTGGAGGTTAGGATTATCAGTGCGCCACTTCTGTCTAGACTGGAGAGAAGGAAGATAATTTCTGAGGAAGTGGGCCCAAAAATGATCAGAAAGAATCTGACTATGACGCCACTGACGGCGGCTGTGCAGCTCAGAGTCAGGATACGTTACCAAGGGGAGGGAAGAGTCATGCCGCCCCATGAGCAACAGGTTAGGAGTCACCGGATCAGGATCTGCAATGTCAGAAGAGACATAACCAAGGGGCTTTGAATTGAGGATACCTTCAATTTCAATCATCACTGTGCGTAGCACCTCTTCAGTGACAGCTTGGGCACCTAGGGTGGTCTGCAAGGCAATCTTGATGGAACGTATTTCACGCTCCCACGTCCCGCCGAAGTGGGGTGCGTGTGGGGGGTTGAACTTGAAGGAGATCCTCTGTTTGGCCAGGATTGCCTGAAGGTCAGGGGTCAGGGATCGGTAGACTTCCTGTAGCTCTCTGTTGCCTCCGATGAAATTGGTACCCCTTTTCTCAACTCGCCGTCCTACTTTCACCGTGTACGGCCCGAAACAATCTATCCCGGTGGAATAGAAGGGAGGTTTGTGGAGGCGTAGGCGAGCAGGCGGAAGATCGGCCATTTGGGGGATAAGGGGTTTGGCACGGAACTGCTGGCACTTAGCACATCTGTGCTGGTGTTTCCTGACAGCCTCACGACCCCTCAGGATCCAGAATCGCCTCCTCAGCTCAGCGAACAGCCTCTCGGGACCAGAATGATGTAGGTGGTCATCACAATGTTGAATTATAAGTTTTGTAATCGGATGAGCAGGGTCCAGGACAACTGGATGTATGGCATCAGGGGGCAGGTCACTGCTTTGTCGTAACCTTCCGCCTACTCGAATGAGACCTGACACTGGATCTAGTTCCGGAGCAAGGGAAAGAAGACGACTGGAATGTGGAAGGGGTTTGTGATTCTGAAGGCATGCCAAATCATTTCCAAAGGAATCCAGCTGGGACTGTCTTAGGATTGCGATCTCTGCTTCAAGGTAGGTTGCTGCCGATGGTGTTGCAGGAGGTTCTGCCACCCCATGATGGGATGCAGCAGTGGAGTCAAGGAGATCCTGAAAGGTGGTGAACTGGGTAGGGTCAGAGATAGAGGGATTTTGGCAAAGAAATACAGCACCACAGAAACTGGGCTTACGTAGCTCGACAGGATCTTCGGCCTGATCTATTGTGGGGTTAGTTGGCCACAGGTCAGGGGGTTGCAGGAGGAAGGCAGGTCCTTGGTTCCACCTGCAAGGCTTACTTAGATCAGACAGCTGCTTCCCTCTAGTCAGATCTTCAGCTGGGTTGTTTCGGGAATCCACATAGCACCATTCCTGGCTTTTGGTGAGCTCCTGGATTTCAGCCACCCTGGTTCCAACAAAGACCTTATAGCGGCATGAGTCTGAGAGAAGCCAATAGAGGACAGTGGTAGAGTCACTCCAAAAAGTAGCCTGTCTGATGTTGAGGGTGAGCTCTGTTTGGAGGAGGTTGAACAGCTGAGCTCCAATGAGGGCTGCGCACAGTTCAAGTCGAGGAATAGAGAGTTGTTTTTTGGGCGCAACACGGGACCTCGCCATTAGGAAGGACACATTCACCTGTTGACCATCTTCAGTGCGCATGTAGGCGACTGCGCCATAAGACTGCTCTGATGCGTCGCAGAAGATGTGCAGGTCTTTGATGGCCGAGGGGGTGTCTTCTGTCCAATGGATAAGACAACGGGGCAGTACTATTGAGGAGAGATTAGGGAGTTCTCCTTCCCAGGGAAGCCAGGCTTCTAGGATGTTGTGGGGAAGGTTTGGGTCATCCCATTCTCTTGCTTTTGCCCACAGGTGCTGGACAATGATCTTGGCTCTTGTTGTGTAGGGGAGGATGTAGCCAAGAGGATCGTACTGGCTCGCAAGAACTCTGTAGATGTGACGCATGGTTGGAGTAGTAGCTTCAATGGCTCTGTGCCTGTATTTCAGGGTGTCCGTATGGCAATTCCAGTGGAGGCCTAGAGTAGATTCCATGGGATCAAGGGAAGGATGGTGTGACAGCCAGAGCTCTGCCTGGTCTGACCTAGCATCGGGAGGGAGATCACAGATGACCTTGGGGTCATTACTGGCCCATTGTCTAATCTCAAAGCCACCAGAGGAGAGGGTTGCACGCATGCAGTGAAGGAGGTCCTTAGCTTCCTCTTGTGTAGGGAGACTTTGAAGGCAGTTATCCACATAGAAACAATGCTGTATGGAATAGGTAATGCGCTCATCTGCCTGTGCATCTTTAGCAATCCTCTGGAGGGCGTAAATGGCACAGCATGGGCTGGCGGTGGTGCCAAATGGGATGACTTGCCATTCATATACAGTTGGAGGAGATCTACTGTCTAGGTTACGCCAGAGGAAGCGCAGAAGGGGTTTATCTCGGGGTAGCAGGCGCACCTGGTGGAACATGGACTTAACATCTCCGCTGATGGCAATCCTATGCTGCCTGAAACGGAGGAGAACTCCAAGGAGGGAAGACCCAAGGGTTGGACCAGGAAGCAATTGTGAATTCAGGCATTGATTCTGATAGGAGAACAAACAATCAAATACAATGCGGTCCTTTCCATTATGATGCACAATGTGATGAGGTATGTACCAAGACTCAGGAGCATCTGCTACTTCAGATAAGGTTAACTTCTTGACATACCCAGCATCAACCAACTTCTGGATCTCTCTGGTATAGGTCTCCGCCTGTGAGGGGTTTTGGAGCAGTCGCCTCTCACAGCTGCGAAGACGGGACATAACTGCTTCCTTAGGGGCTTTTAGGGGAGTCCAGGGATCTGCTCGGAGGAGAGGTGTGGCATACCCTAGGATGTCATCAACATGGATTCGGATGGTTTGAGTCTCCAGCTGGTGAATTGCATCTTGGTCCTGTTTAGAGCGGACAACCAATTTTGTGTTCCTCGGAGGCACTGTGTCCAGCTGCCAGAGTTTTTGCACATTGTGGTGGATGTCATCAGGTGGGCATTTAAAGGAGATATAGTGACACTTGGTGGAGGGAGAGCTAACAAGATCTCTAGCAGGGCCCTGTAACGTCCAGCCGAGACGGGTTTTGATTGCTACAGGGGCTCCGGGGGGGCCTAACTTTACAGGCAGTGTTGGAGTGATAAGGTGGGTATGATCAGCTCCTATAAGTAGAAGGGGCCTTACGTTATCATGCTGCTTCAAGGGAATCTGACGGAGATGAGTGTAGCGCCGCTGGAGGGATTTCACAGGATGAGAATGTTCGGATAAGGAAAGCTGATCAGCAGTGAAGGCATGCCTGATGGCATAGGATTTTTCTGGATGGGCCTTTGGAATGAGGGTGAAGGACACGGCGGCACCGTTTATAGTCTGGACATCCTGTCTCACAGTCCTCAGCTTCAGGCTCTCAGACTCTCCTACCAACTGGAGCTTCTGGGCGGCAGGATGCAGGAGGATCGTACGTTCTGACCCATCATCCAATATGGCATACGTGTCTAAGGACTTGCTTCCATTGCGTAGGGTCACTTCAACTACCTTCAGCAGCACTTTATTGCAATCGCTAGGATGGTCTAGGTAGAAGTTCTGCACTTGCCTCTGGTTGATGTTGCATAGGACCTGCAGATGTTTCCCATTGCATTGGTTGCAGCGTCCCTTCAGATCACACTGGTCTGCAAAGTGGTCTCGTGCACATCGCCAGCAGCGTTTCTGTCCTTTGATCCAACTAGTTCTCTGATCTTCAGTGAGCTGGAGGAAGTCATCACATTTACTGACATGATGTTCAGGGGAGTTACAGTAAGCACACACTGGACAGCGTGTGGATGTGACGTTGGGGGGAAACTGACTGGCTCTAGGAGGAGCTATTTGGACTTTAGGGGAGGTCATTTGGGAAGTCTTGCTACCATGAAGTATAGCTGTAGCTCTGAATGGGTGAGAGGGTGGTGGTCTTGGTCGGACAGGCTGAGGGGTTCTCTCCCTTCTGGGCTGGCAGCGGGTTTCCTGTTGCAGCCAGTAGGAGAAATCTATGAGGTTATAGGAAAGGGGACCTGGTTTGGTCAAACTCATGCTTCTCTTAAACTGACAAAAGTGCTCACTGGGTAGTTTTTCTAGTAGCCGCTCGACATGTGAACCACAGGTAAGCTCGGAGAGACCTTCACGGCCCATGGACTGGAGGAGACCCACTAAGGCTTGTACTCTAAGGGAAAACTGATCTAGACCTCTACCATCCCCTAGCCGGATAGCAGGCATCTCCATTATAGCCCGGAGCTCTCTCAGAGCAAGCTGTCTGGGTTGGCCATAACGCTCATCTAGGGCCCGAATAGCTTGAGTGTAGGGATCTTGGGCATAAACATAAGCTAAGGCAAGCCGCTTCGCCTGATCTACCTTTAAGTGATCCAGTAAGATATGATATTTATACTGCTCCGACTCTCTTGGGTCCAACAGGTTGGATAGGGCCATCTTTAACATTATATACTGGCTTTCATCCTCTCTAGTAAGATCAGGGAATGAGGGACCTTCTACCTTGCCATATGACTGCAGTCGGCCTGAAGGGGGAGCTAAATGGCTTGGTGGGGCTGCAGGAATAAGCTGGTGAGGCTGCACATTGCTGGGTTGGTATGCTGGCTGGGCAGAGTGGGCCATAGCTCTAGGCGAAATTTGAGGTGACAACATGTAGGCTGGGAGCAAGGGGTTACGTGAAACTGGGACTCGACAGGTGGCAAGGAACTGACTATGGTCAGAAGGATTCGTGAGCTGCCAGGACTGAGCTGGCTGAAGCTGAATGGCAGGGGCACGGCTTACAGGAGGTGGATAATGAAGCTGCTGCCGAGGTGGGGAAGAAAAGGGCTTATAGTCACTTGTGGTAGCCTGGGGTGGTATTGCAGCATACTGGGCTTGTGATGCTACTAACTGAGGGCCAAGGTTTTCAGGGGATGGTCCTGAACGAGACCTTGAGGATTGGCCTTTACCAAGCATACAGCGCTGGATTAGTCTACCTTGGTTTCTTACTTCTTCTAGTAACTGCTGTAATAGCTCAGTTTGAGGGTCAGGAATTGAGGCTACATGAGGGTCACGTGGGTACTCAGGGGCTAGGGCTCTCCCAGAAGAGACGGGTGAGGGAGGCTCTGTTGCTGGCTCTTCCTCTTCCTCACTGGGTAGTTGAGGTGGCTCTTCCTCCTCGCTGGACTCATGCTGTGGTTGATACTGAGGTCCAACACCAAAGATGTCTGCAGAGTGAAGCGGTGATGGCTCTGGTGCTTCAGCAGGATGCCGTGGCTGCTGACCATATTCCATGACATAGTCATCATAGCGTACAGGACGCTGGGCTTGGCGGTGAGGACGCTGAAGTAACGAAGGCAGGGAGTGACTGGACATCTCTACTGGTCGTCAATGCCTCCGGCTCGAAGGACCATGAAAAGGAGGTTTGTAGGGATGTGCAGGTAGCTGGCTTGAGACCAGTGGAGGTGTCGGTAAGAACAGTCTTGTTCAGTCACTTTAATTACACTCTTTCTTTATTTGGTTTCTTTGTGTAGGTGTGTGTTTGTGTGTGTGTGTGGTTTATAGTTCAATAACACACACAGGGCAGGAGACAAGGCATTTCCAGCAGCAACACACAAGGATTCCTCCATGTGGCAGGAATCAAAGAGAAAGGGCTGTGTACAGGTGCTGTCTAATAAAGTCTGTGGCTGATTGGAGCTAATTAGTTAAAGGTGTGGTGAACTGCGTGGGGAGCTGAGTGGCAAAGGAAAATGGGCGTGGCAACTGCAGGACAGAGAGGAAAACTTCCAAACAGTAGGAAAAAAATATACTATGGAAGTCAATGAGACCAGAAACTGTCTGGTGACTGATATTCTTCTAAATATCAGAAAATCGGCTGAATGGATTCGAAAACGGTAAAACCCAACTGTTTAACTCTGGGGGAGTTGTAAAATTAGCCTATTTCCAAAAAAAGTGGAGTATCCCTTTAACATATAATATAACATATAACATGACATCAAGCCTTGAAATCACTTAACATAATAACAAATAACATGACATAACATCATAACATGACATATAACATAATGACATAAAATGTTACATAACATACAGGTGAAACTCGAAAAATCTGAATATCGTGCAAAGTTCATGTATTTCAGTAATTCAAATTAAAAGGTGAAATATATTTTAGTAGCTAACTATATACACATATGGATGATTATACTTTTCAGAGGGCCGACATTTCTGTATTTAAAATGATTTTTTCTTTTAATTTCATGTAATATTCTAATTTTCAGAGATTTTGAATTTGGGTTTTTCATAAACTGTAAGCCACAATCGTCAAAATGATAACTTTTGCATGATATTAAAATTTTTCAAGTTTCACATGTAAAACATAAACACCAGTTGCACCAGATTCTTTAATACAACGGCTTTTCGTTTTAATAATAATAATACAATAAAATAATTCTAATATTAATTCTAACAATAAAATCTGAATTTATATCTCTTAAACATTGCAATTTGTGTTGCATGTGCCGGTTTCTTAAATACAATGAGTTTTCGGTCTTAAAAGTAATAACAATAATAAATAATTGAATAATAAAAAACAATTGAGATCTCTGATTTTTAATATAGTTACTTTTCATTTTTTAAAATAAATAAATAAATAAATAAAAATAGGCTGTATTAAACCTCTCAATTATTGAATGAGATTTAGTGGTTTACTTTTTCTTCTCATCATTATTATTATGATCAGCTCTTATTTTTAATCTGCATGTCAAACATGGTCTCGTGTGTCTATTTAGATTTTTGTTTTAAAGGAGGAAAAAAAGCACTTAATCCAACAAAAGCTTATAAAGATACACTATGCAAACAAAAGGAAGTCAGTTGTTTCATCCCGCTGTGCTCTTCCCACAATTCTCCTGTCATATTACTACAATTACCGCTGATTATGATACTTAAAGCCGACCCCAATGAGCCGCTTTTTTCTGGATAAGAAAATCTCTAGCAGGTGTGGGGTGAGCAAGTCAAAGTCTACCGAGAGCTTTAGGAAATTAACTTTAACAATAAGGCCAATTTTGCAACTGAGACGAGGAGGAAATTGCAACAATCTGAAGTGATTTGCAGCGTCCTCGGGCCATTGGTTCTCGTTGACAGGCCTCGTAAAAACGGACACCTGCGATCGCTCGAGGGTTAAAGTCCTCGGACTGGACTGTGGGAATCTCACATCTTACTTTGCAAGCAGATCACGATAAAACTATAAAAGACAGATGTGGAAACCCAGCTAAAACACAAATACTGCTGAATAAAGACCACAAACAACATCATTATGTCAGTCAGGCTTGAATTCAATGGCTGACCGCTTTTAATTATAGCCGTGACATCAATTATGCAAATGTGAACAATAAACAAACTAAAACGTCTGGGTTTTTGATCAAAAACACAAACAAAATCATCAAATGTTCACCTCGGTGCTTGTAATACTGTCAAAGGCCTCTTGATTACCTGTTTATTTCCTCTCTTAAAGCAGGAATAAACTCTATAGCCACCGATCGTGGAGAAAGAAGTGTATAGACTCGGGCGCTGATGCTGGATCACAAAGGTGACACGCAATAATCATTTTTGACATTCAGCAAATCCGAGCCTGCTAAACTGCTTCATGATTAATCTGAGCGGCTCAGGAGTGAGTGTGTGTGAGTGTGTGTGTGTGTGTGTGTGTATCCAGCAGGTGGAGGTGACCCGATCCACGAGGCGCCATCTGCTGGTCCAATCGTCTAGTGGAGGGTTTTAAAGAGATGAAAATGCTGTCATTTACACACACACTCATGTCTAATGTCTTCTGTGGAACATAAAAGAAGATATTTTGACGGATGTTCAAGCCACTCTTTTCCATACAACGAAAGCGTATAGTGATCAGGAGCTTTCAAGCTCCAAGAAAACCCAAAAAGTTACCATAATAATAGTCAAGTCAAAATTAATTTCTATAGCACATTTAAAAGCAATAGAGTTGCACCAAAGTGCTACAATAAAAGATTGAGCATAATAGTCCAAATGACTTATTACAAGTCCCAGAAGTCATGCGATAGATTTGCATGAAATTTAAGTCCTTTACCTCTAAAGTCTGGTATCTCAATTGTACTTTTGACACATTAAAATTGGAAGGAATTAGCATTCAACTTAGAGCACCAATGTATTTAATTATTACAATATTTGCATGATTATTTGCCGAAGCTAATAACTTTGCACAGGTCAACATATTTAGTTTAGTTGTACTTTATTGTCCAGCCTTGGCTGAAAATTGGTCTTTGGCCTCGCTATACATAACAACAATCTCAACATGATCAAATAAATACTTAAAGTCCCCCTGTAGTCAATAATTGATCCTTTAAAACTCATCTATAATCACCAAAATTACATATAAAAAAAATCCTTGAAAAAAATGCCTTAAAATATCTTGAATGTAACTCGACACCCTTGCCTGATTTAGTATGCATGGTTCTATGAATATGCAAATGAGCCCCGCCTCCACTCACTCAGAGATCCACTGGTTGATGATCACACGTTGATCTGATTGGTTACAAGGTCGTTTGTGACGTCAGAAACACCAGCGATTTCAAAGCGCGTTTTTGAGACTGTCTTTGGTTCACTGCAGTTTTATGCAGAAAATACTCAGCAATGCTGTCGACTTATGAATTTACAGATGATTTGTCTTAAAGCATATTAAAAACACAACATAGACACATAAACAACATTAAAACAAAGAAAACTGTGTCGAAACGCTGTGAGTGGAGGCGGGGCTTATTTGCATGTTCATAGAACCGCGTATACTAAATGAGGCAAGGGTGTCGAATTACACTCAAGCTATTTTAAGGCATGAATATTTCTTTTAAGGGAAAAAACGTTTAAATATGTTATTTTAGTGATAAAGATGAGTTTTAAGAGATATAATTATTGACTACAGGGGGACTTTAATTACTGGATGAATCAGTGTTTTTGAACAAATCTCTTGAGTGAATGATTCAATCACATACATTTTAAGCCACTTGTCGCCACCTACTGGTGTAACGGTGTAATTAATACAATCGTCATTTGAAGCGAGATGGTCCTCACTGCAGAACATGAAATCCACGGGGAGGAGTCGGATCTAGATCCGACTCCTCCCACCTTACATACCTAAACCTACCCAGCTCCACCCCTTATCCCTAAACCCACCCCTAAACCTACCCAACTCCACCCCTTATCCCTAAACCCACCCCCAAACCTACCCAACCCCACCCCTTAATCTGATCCGACTCCGCCCCCCGGATCTCGTGTACTGCAATGAGGTGCTACTGTTTGAAGCGCCAAATTACTTTCAGTGGTTCAGTGCAGATCTGAATGTTCTGGTTTGATTCTGTCAAAGGTTTAATGGACAAATCATTGACATTTAGTAATGGGAGTTTGAATCGAGACTGTGATCTTTTAACGATTAATCGTTCAGCTCTAAACACTCAACTTTTCCTGTGCTTTTTTGTTGTTGTTTCTTGAGCTTGATACGGCTTACTCACAATTCTTGGAAAAGAGCAGCACGAACATTCGTCGAAACGTCTACTTCGGTGCTCTACGAAAGAACGTCATGAGGACGAGTAAACGACGATGGGATTTCAAACAACCTGATTAAAAATAAGCATCAATATGATTTGTTAGATAGATAAATATTTCTAATAATCACCTCGAGTGGTGAAAATCAGAGATTTACTTTAGCGATGGAGCTGTGTTGGGGAAGTTAAACCTGTAGCCAGGTAATGAGGGACATTCTGGGCCTTTTAGCTGATAACTTTACAGAGACAAGGCGAAGGGGTTTTTTTCCCCTCAGGGGACCCAAATCTCTCACTTGGAAGCTTCAAAGGAAAAATAAATTATTGAAATCGCTCTCGTCACTTTCTGCCCGAGTCAATCAAAGCGGAGGGGATCTGGCAAGGGCGCAGACTGCATGCGGACACTTAAGGAGATTGCTAAACGCTACAGCGTCCCGCGGCACGCCGTTCCCCCAAATATCACCATGTAGCGAGCATCGCTCTGAGAACGACAACAACGATCTCTAATATGTGACTCTGGATCACAAAACCAGTCTTAAGTCGCACGGGTATATTTGTGGCAATAGCCAACAATACATTATATGGGTTAAAATTATTGATTTTTCTTTTGTGCCAAAAATCACTTAAATATTAAGTAAAGATCATGTTCCATGAAGATATTAAGTACATTTCCTACCATAAATATATATAAAAAAATATTTTTGTGAGTCGATGTGGCAAAATCACGAACATAAATGCACAACTTTAGAGGCGATTTTCTCAATGTTTTGATTTTTTTTACACCTGGACCACAAAAGCAGTCACAAGTACATTATATGGGTCAAAATTATCAGATTTTTCTTTTATGCCCAAAAATCACTTAAGTATTAAGTAAAGATCATGTTCCATGAAGATATTTAGTGCATTTCCTACCGTAAATATGTATAAAAATATATTTTTGTGAGTGGATGCAGCAAAATCACGATTTTTAAAGGTGATTTTCTCAATGTTTTGATTTTTTGTCACCCTCAGATTCCAGATTTTTAAATAGTCGCATCTCTGCCAAATATTGTCCTATCACAACAAACCATACATCAATGTAAAGCTTTTTTATTCAGCTTTCAGGTGATATATAAATAGGCCATGGGTTTGTGGTCCAGGGTCACATATAGCAATGGCCACAGGAAATCATTGTAACTGGAAATGCAGGAATAACCCAAGCCTGAGTTATTGAGCAATGGTGTTGTGTGGGAGCAGGAACACAAAGTGGGACGCAGCATTGTGCAGTTGTGGTGTACGGTTTCGACACGGGGTATTTTGGGCCGGCGACGCGGCGCTGGACACGGTGTCTCTGGACGCTGGAGGTTCAGATTGGGTTGTTGTGTGGTCAGGCGGAGGCACACCCAGGCCGATCCCTGTTTTTAGAGTTAAGTGTGGAGGATTGTGGGAAAGCGGACCCCCGTCTGACGCCTCGTCCCAGAGTGAAGGATACGGGCTAATAAGCGGGTTGATGTAATGCTGATACATACCAATCAAGTATGTGTCTGTGTGTTAGATTGTGTGTGTGTGTGTGTGTGTGTGTGTGTGTGTGTGTGTGTGTGTGTGTGTGTGTGAGAGTGCATGTGAGTGTGTGTGTGTGTGTGTTTGATGGTGTGTGAGAGTGTGTGTATGTATATGTGTGTGCGTTGTGTGTATGTAGGATGGTGTGTTGTGTGTGTGTGTGTGTGTGTGTGTGTGTGGTGTGCATGAATGTGAGTGCATGCGTGAATGTGTGTGCGTGCATGCGTGTGTGTGTGTGTGTGTGTATGTATGGTGTATGTGCGTGCGTGAGTGTGTGTGCATGTGTGAATGTGTGTGCGTGTGTGTGCGTGCTTGGTGCGTGGTGTACTCATAAGCTAATTGTGTAAATGTAAAGCCACTGGACTTTCCACACACACACACACACACACACACACACACACACACACACACACACACACACACACACACACACACACACACACACACACACACACACACACACACACACACACACACACACACACACAAAAAACAAGCCCCCAGCTTTATTACCACAGGCCAGATTTATTCACAGCCCTTTTTTCTTTTTGATTAAAAACGTCTCCTCCACATGTTGATTTATGAGCGCGAGCGAGCGCGAGGGAGGCAGTGAGGATGACATCATGCAGTTGGCAACCTCTCGCAGAGGTGACATCCACTTGCTTTGTGTGTGTGTCGAAATACAAGCCCGTGTGTGTGTGGTTCAGCTGAACGACAAATCCCCCACAGTCCCTGTATGCGTGCATCACCTTAAACAGGGGCTTATGAGAACAACAGTGATTTAAAGTCAATATGCAACCCAATTTACGTCCGTAATTGATGCATTTCAGAGCGAAATGAGATATTAACAAGAAAAAGTAAAGAAATTGATTAATATATCAGTGTTGGGAGCTGTTAACTACCAGCAATGCTATTAGCTTAACTGCGCTCTGGAAATGTTATGAAGTTGCAAATAAAACTTTATTATGTTTAATTTGATGTGTTACTTGCCATTTTTTTTCTAATTGTTTGCTAGATTTGCTTGGCAATTTCTGCTTTTCAACACCATTTTTTTTCAGTGTACATACAAGCGATGTATTCCCAATTAGAAGTGTAAAAAACGCTATTTTGCTGTTTTTATGTCACATTGTATTGCACACGTAGCTTTAGCATCATGCTAGCTGATGCAACAATCAAAACTGATATCCTAAACTCTCATTAGGAAATCCAATTAATGTTAGTGAATCACAAAAATAGTTACTTTAATTGAATTGGTCCTATTTTTGTAACTTTGTGCAAATGTCGCTAAGTCTTACATTTTAGCATTTAAACTCTTCAATTTTAGCATTTAACTGCCAACTCCTTACCAAAATAAGTAGCTTGTCCGTTCCTAAACTCTAATACGAAGCATTAGAAGGTCTCATCGTGAATAGCTAAAGCTGTTAAACTAATCAGTTATTTTTATTTGTAACAAAGTGCTAACTTTTTTAGCCTGTAAGTGCTAACGTCTTTACCAAAATAGCATCTTAACTCTAGCGTACCAACTTTCAATTTGCAGTAAACTTCACAAATGAGTTTCAAAGCTTCTCCAACACTGAAAATGACACGAGAACAACAACAAAATGTCCCCCGTTCAGCCGGCTGTGCCGCACGACAACCTGTCAAGACAGTAATTAGCGATCAGAGCCTGTGAGAGCACAGCAGACGGCATCGCAGCCAATCAGACGGCGCCGTGCCGAGGGTTTGGGCGGCTGGGGGGTTTGAGTGGAGTGATTAGTGCTCTGGGACCATGTGCACTGCCTAGTAAACATCTGAATCACAGCGACCCGCACACACACTCAAGACAAACACCAGGAGCAATTTTGAGGGTGTCACCAGTAAAAAACAAAGACTGATAGTGAGTGATTTACATCCCCTACGATTATAAGAAGAAAGGCCTTGCATATTAAAGAGAAGAAAAAAACAGACACACACACACACACATCTCGTTAATGTCTCAATTGTTCCTAGACTACACTGAGCATAAATGCACGACAAATGGAGGCTAAAGAACGGATCTCAAAAACACATTCGTCCGAAAATTCACTATTAAAGGCCCCCTTAAATCCAAATTTAGGTTTTTTTAGCTTTTAGTATATGTTAGCCTTAAAGTTGTGAATAAGCTGGTGTGTTTCAAAACAACGACAAAATTCACATTTAGGAGATATAAGCATTCAAAACTACAGTCTCTCACTTCCGCTAAAATGGATCACAGGTTTTTATGACATCACCGTGGACTTCAGCTTCTCATCACATCTTCTGTCCAATCAAATGGTCTGTAGAACCTAAAGCTCCGCCCCCTATGCTATAAACACCACCTGGCCAAAGCGAGCATTGACACGTTACAGAGCAAGTATGTGTTCGGTTGTTCAAACTCTTGAGTTTTATTCCGTTTTCCAACTGTATGTTGGTTAAGAATGAAATGGGTAGAATTTATTCACATCTCTACTATTGAATCCAACTTATCATCAGCGCTCGGATTCGCTTCCATGGTGCTGTCAAGTGCGACTTGCAGTCTGTGAGGTAAACTAGACGCTATTGGCTATTTGAAAAGGGGGAGGAGCCATTCAATATGTCCCGCCTTAGCTTCCTGTTTCAGTGGAAATTACGTCATCAAACAAAGCTGCGTGTTCAAAGCCACTTCAGTGGGCCTTTAAACTCCACTTAATTTTTTTAGCTCAAATACTATTTTTCACTTCCCAATATTGCATCTATGATGCAACTATGCATTTTTAACTAATTTTGGAGAAAATACAAACCGTTTTTGAATGCAGAAACGCATCTGAAGTAAACATCTCCTTTGAAATGTGAATCTGAATCCAGAATAATCTCACACGTACAAGCAGCCTGCCAACTTGTAATAGTTTTCTCACCCTCATTGCATACAAAGTGAAGGCATCAGATGTACGTTGCCTTCTCATTTGGGCCACCCTACAAAACCAACCTATAGGAGAACAGAACAATGTCGGGCACACAAAGACTGTATCTGACAGCGGCCCATTCTCATGTTATCTCTCAGGCGGTGCTTGAATTACACCTCTTTTAGACTTGAAAGCAGTAGGTGGAGGCTTTACCTCCGCTTTCATCCCGCACTCACCCCTCTTTACTTCACTTGACTCTTTGTTTTGTTTCCCTAATGCGTCGCTAAACCCATCTTAGGGGAGAAATGGTGCAGAACAAATCCTGACTTCGAGCTTTGGAAATTAAAAGACAGCGCAGGCCTGATCCGTCTGATGAAGAGATATGCACGGAAAAGAGAGACGAAATAATCCGATAAACAGTGATCTCGCGCTTCACGTCTCTACGTGTACGGGGAGATCCTTAAACCCACACAGCGGTTCCTCTTTTATTCTTCTGATGATTATGAAACAGCCTTGAAACTGTAATTGTGCGAAATTATACACTTTCAATAAACGAATCGGTGGGTCGTCTGAACAACTTGTCGATTAATCAGTTTTAAGGAGGTCTTGGTTTTGGGTTCAACTGACCTAAAAAACTATTTTGTTTTGCCAAAAAAGCTACATTTCTTGACCAACTAGTGGGTTATTGGGCAGCTAGTTAACAGGTGGATCATTGTTACCCATTCATAATGTTAAGTAAAGCTTAAATTTAGTTTTAACCTTAAAAAAGTCATAAACATAAGGCCAGAAACTTGATGCAAGTTTATGAATGCAAAAATAGCCTAATTTCTTAATCAACGATTGGTCAAATTGGTTGCCCTCAACCACTGGATCTGCTAATAGTGGGCCTACAATGTTACTACGTAGATGTTGACCCAAAATGGTCACCCTCAACCACTGGATCTGCCTATAGTGGGCCTACAATGTTACTACGTCGATGTCGACCCAAATTGGTCGCCCTCAACCACTGGATCTGCTAATAGTGGGCCTACAATGTTACTACGTCGATGTCGACCCAAATTGGTCGCCCTCAACCACTGGATCTGCTAATAGTGGGCCTACAATGTTACTATGTACGATGTCGACCCCAAATTGGTCGCCCTCAACCACTGGATCTGCCAATAGTGGCCTACAATGTTACTACGTCGATGTCGACCCAAATTGGTCACCCTCAACCACTGGATCTGCTAATAGTGGGCCTACATGTTACTACGTCGATGTCGACCCAAATTGGTCACCCTCAACACTGGATCTGCCTAATAGTGGGCCTACAATGTTACTACGTCATGTCGACCCAAATTGGTCGCCCTCAACCACTGGATCTGCTAATAGTGGGCCTACAATGTTACTACGTCGATGTCGACCCAAATTGGTCGCCCTCAACCACTGGATCTGCTAATAGTGGGCCTACAATGTTACTAGTAGATGTCGACCCAAAATGGTCGCCCTCAACCACTGGATTTGCCAATAGTGAGCCTACAATGTTACTACGTCGATGTCGACCCAAATTGGTCGCCCTCAACCACTGGATCGCCTAATAGTGGGCCTACAATGTTACTACGTCGATGTCGACCCAAATTGGTCCCCTCAACCACTGGATCTGCTAATAGTGGGCCTACAATGTCTACTACGTCGATGTCGACCCAAAATTGGTCGCCCTCAACCACTGGATCTGCTAATAGTGGGCCTACAATTACTACTTGTATTGACCCAAATTGTACACCCTCAACCACTGGATCTGCTAATAGATGGAGCCTACAATGTTACACGTGATGTCGCCCAAATTGGTCGCCCTCAACCACTGGATCTGCTAATATGTGGGCCTACAATGTTACTACGTAGATGTCGACCCAAATTGGTCACCCTCAACCACTGGATCTGCTAATAGTGGGCCTACAATGTTACTACGTCGATGTCGACCCAAATTGGTCAGCCCTCAACCACTGGATCTGCTAATAGTGGCCTACAATGTTACTACGTCGATGTCGACCCAAATTGGTCGCCCAACCACTGATCTGCTAATATGGCCTACAAGTACACGTCGAGTGACGCCAAAGTGGCGCCCTCAACCAACTGGATCTACTAATAGTGGCCTACATGTCGATACCCAAAATGGTCGCCCTCAACACCTGGATCTGCCTATAGTGGGCCTACAATGTTACTACGTCGATGTCGACCCAAATTGGTCGACCCTCACACCACTGGATCTGCTAATAGTGGGCCTACAATGTTACTACGTTGATGTCGACACAAATTGGTCGCCCTCAACCACTGGATCTGCCATATAGTGGGCCTACAATGTTACTACGTCGATGTCGACCCAAATTGGTCACCCTCAACCACTGGATCTGCTAATAGTGGCCTACAATGTTACTACGTTGATGTCGACCCAAATTGGTCGCCCTCAACCACTGGATCTGCTAATAGTGGCCTACAATGTTACTACGTCGATGTCGACCCAAAATGGTCGCCCTCAACCACTGGATCTGCTCAATAGTGGGCCTACAATGTTACTAGTCGATGTTGACCCAAAATTGGTCGCCCTCAACACTGGATCTGCTATAGTGGGCCTACAATGTTACTACGTCGATGTCGACCCAAATTGGTCGCCCTCAACCACTGGATCTGCTAATAGTGGGCCTACAATTTACTATGTAGATGTCGACCCAAAATGGTCGCCCTCAACCACTGGATTTGCCAATAGTGAGCCTACAATGTTACTACGTCGATGTCGACCCAAATTGGTCCCCTCAACCACTGGATCTGCCTAATAGTGGGCCTACAATGTATACGTCGATGTCGACCCAAATTGGTCCCCTCAACCACTGGATCTGCTAATAGTGGGCCTACAATGTTACTTACGTCATGTCGACCCAAATTGGTCCCCTCAACCACTGGATCTGCTAATAGTGGCCTACAATGTTACTACGTCGATGTCGACCCAAATTGGTCGCCCTCAACCACTGGATCTGCTAATAGTGGGCCTACAATGTTACTAGTAGATGTCGACCCAAAATGGTCGCCCTCAACCACTGGATTGCCAATAGTGAGCCTACAATGTTACTACGTCGATGTCGACCCAAAATTGGTCGCCCTCAACCACTGGATCTGCCTATAGTGGGCCTACAATGTTACTACGTCGATGTCGACCCAAATTGGTCACCCTCAACCACTGGATCTGCTAATAGTGGGCCTACAATGTTACTACGTGATGTCGACCCAAATTGGTCGCCCTCAACCACTGGATCTGCTAATAGTGGGACCTACAATGTTACTACGTCGATGTCGACCCAAATTGGTCACCCTCAACCACTGGATCTGCTAATAGTGGGCCTACAATGTTACTACGTTGATGTCGACCCAAATTGGTCGCCCTCAACCACTGGATCTGCCATAGTGGGCCTACAATGTACTACGTCGTGTCGACCCAAATGGTCCCCTCAACCACTGGATCTGCTAATAGTGGGCCTACAATGTTACTACGTTGATGTCGACCCAAATTGGTCACCCTCAACCACTGGATCTGCTAATAGTGGACCTACAATGTTACTACGTCGATGTTGACCCAAATGGTCGCCCTCAACCACTGGATCTGCCAATAGTGGGCCTACAATGGCACTAGTCGATGTTGACCCAAAATGGTCGCCCTCAACAACTGGATCTGCCTATAGTGGGCCTACAATGTTACTACGTCGATGTGACCCAAATGGTCGCCCTCAACCACTGGATCTGCTAATAGTGGGCCTACAATGTTACTATGTAGATGTGACCCAAAATGGTCGCCCTCAACCACTGGATTGCAATATGGGCCTACAATGTTACTACGTCGATGTCGACCCAAATTGGTCCCCTCAACCACTGGATCTGCTAATAGTGGGCCTACAATGTTACTACGTTGATGTCGACCCAAATTGGTCGCCCTCAACCACTGGATCTGCTAATATGGGCCTACAATGTTACTACGTCGATGTCGACCCAAATTGGTCACCCTCAACCACTGGATCTGCTAATAGTGGGCCTACAATGTTACTACGTCAATGTCGACCCAAATTGGTCGCCCTCAACCACTGGATCTGCTAATAGTGGGCCTACAATTTACTACGTCGATGTCGACCCAAATTGGTCGCCCTCAACCACTGGATCTGCTAATAGTGGGCCTACAATATTACTATGTAGATGTCGACCCAAAATGGTCGCCCTCAACCACTGGATTTGCCAATAGTGAGCCTACAATGTTACTACGTCGATGTCGACCCAAATTGGTCGCCCTCAACCACTGGACCTGCCAATAGTGGGCCTACAATGTCGATGTTGACCCAAAATGGTCGCCCTCAACCACTGGATCTGCCTATAGTGGGCCTACAATGTTACTACGTCGATGTCGACCCAAATTGGTCACCCTCAATCACTGGATCTGCTAATAGTGAGCCTACAATGTTACTACGTCAATGTCGACCCAAATTGGTCGCCCTCAACCACTGGATCTGCTAATAGTTAGCCTACAATGTTACTACGTCGATGTTGACCCAAAATGGTCACCCTCAACCACTGATCTGCCAATAGTGGGCCTACAATGGCACTATGTCGATGTTGACCCAAAATGGTCGCCCTCAACCACTGGATCTGCTATAGTGGGCCTACAATGTTACTACGTCGATGTTGACCCAAATTGGTCACCCTCAACCACTGGATCTGCTAATAGTGGGCCTACAATGTTACTACGTCGATGTCGACCCAAATTGGTCGCACCTCAACCACTGGATCTGCTAATAGTGGGCCTACAATGTTACCACGTCGATGTCGACCCAAATGGTCGCTCTCAACCACTTGATCTGCTAATAGTGGGCCTACAATGTTACTACGTCGATGTCGACCCAAATTGGTCGCCCTCAACCACTGGATCTGCCAATAGTGGGCCTACACTGTCGATGTTGACCCAAAATGGTCGCCCTCAACCACTGGATCTGCCGATAGTGGGCCTACAATGGCACTACGTCAATGTCGACCCAAAATGGTCGCCCTCAACCACATGGATCTGCCTATAGTGGGCCTACAATGTTACTACGTCGATGTCGACCCAAATTGGTCACCCTCAACCACTGGATCTGCCTATAGTGGGCCTACAATGTTACTACGTCAATGTCGACCCAAATTGGTCGCCCTCAACCACTGGATCTGCTAATAGTGGACCTACAATTTTACTACGTAGATGTTGACCCAAAATGGTCGCCCTAAACCACTGGATCTGCCAATAGTGGGCCTACAATGTCGATGTTGACCCAAAATGGTCACCCTTAACCACTGGATCTGCTAATAGTGGGCCTACAATGTTACTACGTCGATGTTGACCCAAATTGGTCGCCCTCAACCACTGGATCTGCTAATAGTTGGCCTACAATGTTACTACGTCGATGTTGACCCAAATTGGTCGCCCTCAACCACTGGATCTGCCAATAGTGGGCCTACAATGTCGATGTTGACCCAAAATGGTCACCCTTAACCACTGGATCTGCTAATAGTGGATCTACAATGTTACTACGTCGATGTTGACCCAAAATGGTCGCCCTCAACCACTGGATCTGCCAATAGTGGGCCTACGTCGATGTTGACCCAAAATGGTCGCCCTAAACCACTGAATCTGCCAATAGTGGGCCTGCAATGGTACTATGTCGATGTCGAACCAACATTGGCTGCCCTCAGCTAATGAAATTGACATTTGCATGGCAGTTACTCTTAATTCTTGTGGAGGGGGGATTATATTACTTATAGACTTTTAAGACACCTGAGACTTGACTTTTAAGCTCGAGTTTCATCTTAGTTTGCTTACATAAGGCCAAGGAGCCGGTGAGCAGCGGAGACAGCAGCAGGGCGCTCAGGGAGAGCAGGATGGGCAGGTGGCCGGCTGGCATCATGTCACAGATGACCTTTGACCTGGCTGGAGAGCCGCGGCCCCACAGGCTGGAGACGAGGGGTCGGCACACTGGACGTTTGGCACTCTGGAGGAGACAAAACAGAAGAATCCTGATGAGTATTGGCATTCGCTGACAGACAGGCGAGATAAACACCAGTATGTTAACATAGTTTCACCAGTCAACCATCAAATGTTCATTCACAAGCTTTACCAGAACGTTCACTTTGAGCCTGTTCAGAGACTCCCAATTTCAGTTTTACACAACTCATAATTAGTCAGGCTTTATCACTGGATCTTGTCATTATTTACTTATCCACCAATCTTGTAATTACCAAGCCACTCATCAATATTTCAGACGGCGTCTCTTTGTTTTAGCCAAATTGCGATTAATCCCCCCGTCACCACTCTCTTTGCCTCGGGAGTCGACTTACGGGTTGCTGTGTCTCTCACACAGACAGGGCGGAAACCCGAATGTGCTTGTACACCATTTAATTAAAGATGGCAAGAACATCAGATGGCAAGATGGCAAGAGACGTGCAAACACGTGTAGTTGCTTTCGGAAGCACTCGCTCACGTCGAGAATGAAAGAGATGTTGACATGAAGCACTGAGACTCTAAAGAGTGAGTGTGTCTTCTGTAGACGAACCTCCAGGCCTGTGTGACTCAATAAGGGTGTTCAAACAAGTCGGAGTCCAAGCTGGCACTTTTTTAAATTTGTGCCTTCGGGTTCTGGGAACGAGTCGAGGAACTACTAAACGAACCGGCAAATGGCCAATATTAAATGTCTAAAAAAAGTAACTAGAAATAATAGCCACCAAAACCACTAAATGCTAAAAGTAAATTCATTTTGAATCATGAATTAAAGAATAACTTGAGTAAAGATATTTTTTTAAAGATTAAATAAAGGGAGTGTTAAATGATGGCAAAAGCAATTTAACTGTAAACAATAGGAAAAACAAGCAGGTATAATAAAATATCCAATATCAGCCAATATGAATAAATAATAAAAATGTGATGATAATAATAATAAGGTAATAGACATAGTGCTGACATATTGTGAATTCTTAATAAAAATAAGCAAAAGATTATTTTATAATATTGTATAGAATATTATAACTACAAAATAAACTGATAAATGGCATAAAACATTAAATGCCCCAAGTGAATTTAGGCATCACAACATTATAAATGTACAATATGAACAAAAATTAGTGTTAAGAATTTTAAATAATACTTTTTTTATGTTTAAGTGAGTGTTAGATTATGGAAAGTGTAATTTAAAATAAAAATAAGGTAAATTAGCAAGCATAATTAAATAAACAATATCAACCAATATGAAAAGATAAATTAAATTAAATAAATAAACAAATTAATTTGAAAGAAAATGTCAGATGAATGGCCAGAAACCAACATGGACACAGACATGATACAGACACATTGTGCATTCCTAATAAATATAAATATCAACAATATTTCATATAATATGGTAGATACAATTATAATAATACTGTTTGAAATATTATTGCATTAGGCCTATTTGTATACAATATATAAAAATAACTGTATAATTTAATGGAACTTCCAAAAAATTAAAATACAGAGAAGTCCCAGACATTACATAATGCTCCATCAACACTGAAACCCAAACAGTGAAAATTCACAAAAGGCCAAGATCTTGACTGTGGGTGCCGACACAACGCACCACAACAGGACCCTCTTGTTCTTTCCCAGAGGGCAAGTGAGACACTTCAAACTTTAATAATAAGTCCTTTGTGTCTGCAACACAATAACACAGTCATCACATACACACGCCATGTCAGTCTGCACCACTGTTTGTGCTCTTCTAGTGCAGCGTGTTAAGTTTCCAGAGAGGCTGGAAGTCATAATGCGCGAGTGAGGACCTAGTGACAGCTGGCTTGTCAGCTTGGGGTTTCCTGTCAACCTGCATGGCGTCACTTGAAATGCCCCCCCCCCCCCCACCCCACATCACAATAAACAATTGAAAGTGTCAGTCGAGGAATTCGATTGTAGACGCCGCAACCAGAGGGCCAAAGCAGGCACGGCATACCCAGACGAAGAGGAGAAATGTCCATGCCCTACGCTGGCCGTCCCACTCCTAAAGTAGCTCCCATTCACCATGTCTGGAACGTGAGGTTTCATTGCAACAAGACATTAAAAAGAAACAATGGATCCTAATGTAGGGCTGGGACAATAAACCGATGCATCGTGAATCGAGAAATTATTCTGGATCGATTCTCTCTCTAATCGATTCTGAGTTTAGTTTTTAAAGGTGCTCTAAGCGATGTCGGGTGACGTCACTTCTTGTTGACGTTTAAAGTATTGTCAAATAAAACGGAGGGTAGCTGGACCCTCCCTCCTCCTCATCCGCGCACTAACCCCCAAACCCCGCCCCCAAATCCTTCTTGTCAGTTATTGGCTGGAACAGTTTGTTATGTTTCGTGGCGCGGGTTAGCCCAGTTTGTTTTTGTTGCCGTTTGTGGAGCCTGGGGTTTCTGCAGAGACCGCGTCTTTTTCTATTGTGTTCAGGGGACAGGCAGCGAGCGGATAGTGAGGAGATGTGTGCTGTATGTGACAAAAAATGTTTTGGCCATCTTGGAACAGGGGTCTTGTCATAGGATGTAGTGGTAACGCTGCTATCTCCGCCATTCATGAATGATGCCGGATTTTTGTGCTGCGTATGGATCTTCACACGAACAAAATCTAAAAACCAGACAGCAAGGGATTACATTTCACAAGAATGTGAAATTTTGTAAAAAAAAATTATTTCTCTGGACTTAATGATAAATATATGTCTGACCGTTGGAACGAACCAAAAAAACTAGAAAATCGCATTTGTTACGTTCCACGCGTGTGTGTGTGATGTTTTTATTATCCTGTGTACGTTGGTGTGTTTATCACGTGTTGGTCGTTATATGCTCATTATCCTCTCTCTGTCTCTATCACTCTATCTCTGCTTATAGGTTGCTGTGATTGGCCGAGTTGGACGTCATTCATCCTTGATGATTAATTGGAGGCCGTCCTAGCTGGTTAAAAGGATGTTGTGTTCATTGTTGCTCGCTTTCTCTGTAGCTTTTGGTAGCAAACCCTGTACTCTCTGTATATATATAACAGCGCCATCTGCTGTTATAAACTATCCTAGAGCGCCATCTGCTGTTAAAATAACTAGACCTAGAGCGCCATCTGCTGTTAAAAACTAGCCTAGAGCGCCGTCTGCTGTTATAAACTATCCTAGAGCGCCATCTGCTGTTATAAACTAGCCTAGAGCGCCATCATGCTGTTAAAAACTAGCCTAGAGCGCCATCTGCTGTTAAAAACTAGCCTAGAGCGCCATCTGCTGTTAGAAAACTAGCCTAGAGCGCCATCTGCTGTTAAAACTAGCCTAGAGCGCCGTCTGCTGTTAAAAACTAGCCTAGAGCGCCATCTGCTGTTAAAACTAGCCTAGAGCGCCATCTGCTGTTAGAAACTAGCCTAGAGTGCCATCTGCTGTTAAAACTAGCCTAGAGCGCCATCTGCTGTTAGAAACTAGCCTAGAGCGCCATCTGCTGTTAAAACTAGCCTAGAGCGCCGTCTGCTGTTAAAAACTAGCCTAGAGCGGCATCTGCTGTTAAAAACTAGCCTAGAGCGCCATCTGCTGTTAAAACTAGCCTAGAGCGCCATCTGCTGTTAAAACTAGCCTAGAGCGCCATCTGCTGTTAAAACTAGCCTAGAGCGCCATCTGCTGTTAGAAACTAGCCTAGAGCGCCATCTGCTGTTAAAACTAGCCTAGAGCGCCATCTGCTGTTAAAACTAGCCTAGAGCGCCATCTGCTGTTAGAAACTAGCCTAGAGCGCCATCTGCTTTAGAAACTAGCCTAGAGCGCCATCTGCTGTTAAAAACTAGCCTAGAGGGCCATCTGCTGTTAAAAACTAGCCTAGAGCGCCGTCTGCTTTAAAAACTAGCCTAGAGCGCCATCTGCTGTAAAAATTAGCCTAGAGCGCCATCTGCTGTTAAAAACTAGCCTAGAGCGCCATCTGCTGTTAAAAACTAGCCTAGAGCGCCATCTGCTGTTAAAAACTAGCCTAGAGCGCCATCTGCTGTTAAAAACTAGCCTAGAGCGCCATCTGCTGTTAAAAACTAGCCTAGAGCGCCATCTGCTGATTAAAAACTAGCCTAGAGCGCCATCTGCTGTTAAAAACTAGCCTAGAGCGCCATCTGCTGTTAAAAACTAGCCTAGAGCGCCATCTGCTGTTAAAAACTAGCCTAGAGCGCCGTCTGCTGTTAAAACTAGCCTAGAGCGCCATCTGCTGTTAAAAATAGCCTAGAGCGCCATCTGCTGTTAAAAACTAGCCTAGGCGCCGCCTGCTATTAAAAACTAGCCTAGAGCGCCATCTGCTGTTAAAAACTAGCCTAGAGCGCCGTCTGCTGTTAAAAATAGCCTAGAGCGCATCTGCTGTTAAAAACTAGCCTAGAGCGCCATCTGCTGTTAAAAACTAGCCTAGAGCGCCATCTGCTGATAAAAACTAGCCTAGAGCGCCATCTGCTGTTAAAAACTAGCCTAGAGCGCCATCTGCTGTTAAAAACTAGCCTAGAGCGCCATCTGCTGTTAAAAACTAGCCTAGAGCGCCATCTGCTGTTAAAAACTACCCTTAGAGCGCCATCTGCTGTTAAAAACTAGCCTAGAGCGCCATCTGCTGTTAAAAACTCATGCCTAGAGCGCCATCTGCTGTTATAAACTAGCCTAGAGCGCCATCTGCTGTTAAAAACTAGCCTAGAGCGCCATCTGCTGTTAAAAAACTAGCCTAGAGCGCCGATCTGCTGTTAAAAGCTAGCCTAGAGCGCCATCTGCTGTTAAAAACTAGCCTAGAGCGCCATCTGCTGTTAAAAACTAGCCTAGAGCGCCATCTGCTGATAAAAACTAGCCTAGAGCGCATCTGCTGTTAAAAACTAGCCTAGAGCGCCATCTGCTGTTAAAAACTAGCCTAGAGCGCCATCTGCTGTTATAAACTAGCCTAGAGCGCCATCTGCTGTTAAAAACTAGCCTAGAGCGCCATCTGCTGTTAAAAACTAGCCTAGAGTGCCATCTGCTGTTAAAAAATAAGCTTGGAATCGATTTGCGATGCATTGTAAAAAAATGGAATCGATCCACGAATCGCGATGCATCGAGATGACCCCCTATATTCGGCGCATGATAAAGAAACCGGGTTAGGATTGCTAATAAATGGACCATAGTTTTGGTGCAATCTGTTATTCCCAACAGAATACAGGCGTTCCTCGAATTGAATGCTTTCGATTCATGTTCCTCACCTTGGCTAGCCCTCAAAGGCTGGGAAAAGAGGCGCATTCTGACCGCACCATCATGCAATATGCACAAGGACCAGTGTGTATGAATTATTGAGCTGTACGGAGAGGAGAATGCTATGGACTTGTTGGGGAACGGGAACGACACTACACGCACAGCAACACCATCAACTTTTGTGTCATGCCATTGTGTTTCGGCATGCATTCGCTGACAAAACGGGAATGTGTGTTCCACGCAAAACTCTACATCTCCAAACTAACAGTATTTTAAACATGCAAATAATCCAGGATTTTGCCATTATAAGGCCAACGAGACGCATGCAGAAAACAGTATTGCAACCACTGACAGTCGGTCAAGCATCTTTCCTGCATTTATGCATTCTCAAGTCCTAAATATTCAGTTCTATCTCCCCATTTTTTGTCACTACCTCCGGCCAATGCCAATATGCTGTATGATTGTTTTTCCGTTTTAATGGAGAGCACCAGCAGTCAGATGTAATGAGGATTGTGCTCATGACTGGCTGGCTTCCTAATCCTGCACGTTTCCATGCATTATTAATGCTAATATGTTGGATTCGGCACTGAAACGGAGAGATACGGCAACAGACAGAAAAGAAAAGAGAGAGAAAGATTGAAAGATCTGGCATTTGAAACCATCAAACTGGGGTACAAGAAGAAATGCTTGCAGAAATAATAGGCGTGTTAAAATGAAGTGCATCTACATCCTAGCACATAAACACAACATAAAAACATCTTCTAAATGAACGTCGCAAAGGGTCGTAAACACTCGGACCGTCCAAGTACAACCCATGGCTGCGGTGCCGCATTAAATGCGTTCGCATTAACGTGAGTGATGATTATGAAATCCGCAGTGCTGTTTTTCCTCCCGGGAAACGCTGACAGAGAGACAGAGTTTATGTGCATGTACATGAAGTAGTTCGTCCTGGTTTTAGCAGATTGATGCAAGAATGCAAAAATCTAGTAGCAGGGCACGTCGGCGAAGAAACCAGCGCGCCGCCGCTTAGAAAAGAAACAGATGCAGCTGCGTAACAACTGGGAGGTTGATAGTGTGTGTATGTGTGATTTTTAAAGCTGGATAATCAGAAGAGGAAGCCAGATTGGAGTCCCCAGTGAGTCTGTGTGAGGGAAATGGAAGGAAGAAACCATGGCGAACGTCCAATTAAAACTCCCAATTAAGCGCCCCAGAGAGCGTTCCTCAATATAGAGATCAAACCGCTGATAGCGGCGCATTTACGTGTTGCAAAGACATCGCGCTACAACTTGTCTGCAACGTTCCCTGTAACCTCTTTAGTCACCTTTGACTCAAAAGAAACAAGATATCTTAGACGACAATATCCGCAAATTTAGAAACCAGCTAATGCTGTTAGCATGCCTACAAAGAAAGATTTCTTTTACAAAGTTAGCTCATAAGTGCATGCATTTGAGGCTAATAAAGGGCTAATTATACTTCTACATGAGCTCAAAGTGAAGCAAAGATAACATACTACCTCTTTGAATAAAAAGAAACAACAGGGAATCTGCAAGCATTCGAAGCCAACGAATGTTAGTATGCCCACAAAGAAAGATTTATTTGACAAAGCTAGCATGATAGGCAATTAACACACTACGCATGCATTCAAAGCTAACAAATGCTAATTACACTTCTACATCAGGTAAAGAGAAAGTGAAATGATGCACACTGTGATAATTTTGCGCAAGAGTAGTAATATGTCATTACGTACCACCAAAATAAAAGGGGAACACATGATTTTTCACTAATAAAATGGGCCGGCTGATTATAAACGCACTAAAAATGTGATGGTTTAAAACCAGATTCAAGACAAAAGACCTCAGAGGGATCTCATAAAACAATGCTGTGGCCGTTTCTATTTACGAGCGAATGTAATATCCCTTAAAGAGTCCCTTGTAATGGCACTGTTCCCTCCGTATGCTACAGGCACCGTTTTAAACAGAGGCCCTTCTGAATGGCTCTTGATTCTGTCCAATTATCAAGGACACACACTCCTCCTGCGGTCACACACACTTATGTGTCTGTCCGCCGCAGTAAAGTGAGAGAGTTTGAGCGCACACACATCTGGCTTTCATGTCAGCGCCAGATTTGACTGTGTAGTCCAGGTGGCTCGAGCTCGTGTGTGTCTCTCTTTGGTTTCCAAGCTGCCATTTTGAATTGCACACAAAGAAAGGCCAGCGGCAAAAAAACACGATCATATTCAGCCAGAGGTGCTTTCACAAATCCACCACCATTTTCTCTTCAGTTCTGACCGTATAGTTGACACTTAAAGCAAACAATAAAAACCCAAGTTTAGTGGGATCACTGTGTGATATATAATTTATATACAGATCATTTATTATACCATGTTATAAATGCCCATTTTTGAGTGGAAAGAGAAACATGCTGTTTTCGTGCATGTATCTTTAAATGCAAATGAGCTGCTGAGTCCCCGCCCCCTTCCCAGAAGAGGGCGGAGCCTTTACAGCTCGTGCCTCAAAAACTCTGCCAAAAACATAATCTGTTCGTTTTTGATTTTCATCTCTAATCGCGGCCAGGCTCACGTGACATTGCAGTTCTTCGTCATCATGGAAGTTTATTATTTTAAAGCCATATCAGTCAAACTTCTGATATATGGTTTTCTGAACGCACACATCCGAAGCACACGCACAGAAAGCTGGATGTCAGGCGGCAGGTCACGTGAGTATTAATCTAATTTCTCTTTCATGTCTTATTGCACTTAAACGGTTTAATACACACAATGTTATTTCAAAAACGCACAAAGTTCACATAAACAGTCGTTTATGTCGGTGAATGTAAACAGCAAGGAAATGTGTATATTAGATCTGTGTATTAAAGTGACTATACAGTACCTACTGCTGTTAAAAACATCAAATCCCTCACTGCTCTTGGTTGAACCAGTTTAGTAGCTTTAATAAGAATACATTTCTTACTTGAGTGCTGCTGTTAAATGCTCATTTAGGGGAGGAGCTAAGTTAAGGAGCCAGTTGTGGGCGGGGCCTGTTGTGATGTCACATCAGTGGCTCATTTTGAGACACCGTTTCATATTTATGGGGAAATAAACAAACAGACGTTGGATTTTTACCACAATAGGGTGGTTGTGTGCACACATAATTATGTTGAAAAAGAATATAAAAAGTCACTTTTGCATAATAGGTCGCCTTTAAGGATTAAATTTGACTTGTGACAAGAATAAATAGGACATGTTCTTGACAGATTTTGCGAGATTCATCCTAAGGCCTCGCCATACACAGTGCCAATGTCTAGTAATCATATGCATTTGCATGTATTTGTGAGAGAATTATGTAAATATGTTTTGCCAGCTCTCTCTAATGCTCCACACAGATGCATAACAATCACAGCATTATCAGGTGATTGCCTCTCATTTCAAGGCACACACCTGCCATTGCCGTCATGGCTGCGATCCACAGAGACACAGAGAGAAGACAGCAACGTCTTCTGTGACCAAAGCCTCCTGCCTTTGTGTTTGTTTACAGTGGCAGCGAGATGATCTACGGCTTTTCCCTGCGCTGCAGATGTGCCGCAGAGTCGAGATGAAATGCTTGATGAAAAATAACACATGCAGGAGTCGCACTGTCTCCATTTAAGATGCAGAATAGTGGCGTGGGTAAAAATAAGAGGCATGAGAACCAGGCAGGGGGCTTTTGCCAAGAAAACGTCTTTCTCCTATATCCTCTCCAAACAGCCGTTACATAATTCTCGAGTCTTGAGTACAAGCAGAACGGAGGGAGTGTATGTGCGTGCATCAGAACAAAGCGAGCGGTGCTTCACGCTGATATGTCATTCTGAGAAAACCAGGTGGCACGTTTGACCTTTGCGCTTTCAGGGAGATAAATCCAAGAGTCCTTTCACTTCTGTGAGAGGAACAGACATGCTGCAATGCAGTCAAACACGCCACTCGCATGAAGTCAAAGCTTTGTGGACTTTAGGTCTTATTTCTTAGCTTTGACGACAACGTATACATGCTAACTCTTAAACAGGGATAACATAATCCTTTAGAAGATATTCACATTTAAAAGTGCATTTTTTAATCATAAAATTCTCTCTATAGTGATAATGCCCCCCCCCCCCCTCACTACTACCTGCAAACGATTAGCAATAGCAAGTAGCAAGTAGTGTTTCATGAACTAAAATGCCAAACCTTCAATGTGCCCCATCCAAACTGAGGAGATTTGTCAAAACAGCACTTTCAGAATCCTTAATGTTTGGAAAAATCCACCTTAAATTTCCTGATCAGGGTCCTTAATGTTTGCAAAAATCCACCTTAAATTTCCAGATCAGGGTCTTTAATGTTTGCAAAAATCCACCTTAAATTTCCTGATCAGGGTCTTTAATGTTTGCAAAAAAAACACCTTAAATTTCCTGATCAGGGTCCTTAATGTTTGCAAAAATCCACCTTAAATTTCCTGATCAGGGTCCTTAATCTTTGCAAAAATCCACCTTAAATTTCCTGATCAGGGTCCTTAATCTTTGCAAAAATCCACCTTAAATTTCCTGATCAGGGTCCTTAATATTTGCAAAAATCCACCTTAAATTTCCTGATCTCAAAAACAAATAAAAAAAGTTTATGTGATGCGCGTTCGTGACGTCACGTAATACCCGTTTACAATGAAAAGATCACAAACGAACGTCACGAACGCGCATCACAGAACAGAGCAAGGCGAGCATTTGTGCTTATAAAACTTAAACTTTTTAATTTATTTTTTAAATGAGCGATGGTTTGGCTAGATAAGACCCTTATTCATCGTCTGGTGTCGTTTAAAGCCCTTTGAAGCTGCAATGAAACTGTCATTTGGACCTTGAACCGTTTGGTCCCATTGAAGTCCATTATATAGAGAAAAATCCTGGAATGTTTTCATCAAAAACCTTAATTTCTTTTCGACTGAAGAAAGAAAGACATGGATATCCTGGATGACATTAGGGTGAGTAAATTATCAACAAAAGTTTTTTAAAAAGTGAACTAATCCTTTAATGTTTGCAAAAATCCACCTTAAATTTTCTGATCAGGGTCCTTAATGTTTGCAAAAATCCACCTTAAATTTCCTGATCAGTGCACTGATTTGAAAAAACAGGCATTGTTACGCAGTAGGATATTATTAATTTCCAGTGTAGGACATATTGTCTAAAAGACAGGTCATTGAGTCTTTGACATCAGAAAAGGCAATTTAATTACAAACCTGGCCTGGCTCTGATCTGCATTAGTCCTTGAAAGAAGAATGACGTTAGCTTCTGGATTCTCGCCAAGCCATCTACATGCAATTCTTGCCCTTTACGACTCAAGTAAGAGCTTTTCAAGGGCCACCCTAGAGGCGGAAATATCGGCGCGCATTCATATTCGGGACCCCAGTGAGGAATAAAATTACATTAAGCACAGATGCCCCCTGGAAATTGGAATCCTTTTCTTGGTAAATAGCAGCTACGAATAGATGCTAAGGGATTGCAGTATCATTCAAATCAATGTAAGTAAATTGTTATTTGGGAACCTGGAAACCTATGATTCGGCAGCTGCTCAGGAGGATGGGACGGATGCTTTCAAAGCTGGACAATTATACTGCCACTCACTGTTATTGGTGGAGAAGCCCGGGCGGCATTAGCATTTCAGTACTGTGCATTTATTTATGCTAGGTGTGCCGCAGGCAAGATGTTAGCGCTTTACTCGGCAGAAACCATTGGATTTCAGCATGAATGCATTCTCCTGTCTTGCATTGATGGTGGGATTCAGTGCTTCCTGGTTTTTGGACACTAAACTGAACAACACAGGTAGTTTTGTTGTGTGTGAATGCTAGCTTAGCAGCACCATAATAGCACAGCTTCTGTGTTGAGAGGTAGTTGGGTTTGTATTTTGCAGCTGAACTACACAAGTGGAGCTGTTCAGATTAAGAGCTCTTTCCTGAAGGATGCCAGCGCCCCCCTAGTCCCATTAACTGAAATAACTTCATTTGCTAATTAACAACCCGGGGTCAAATCATCACCTTGTTTATACATGCTTCACTCAATGGGGCCTGCTCCGAATTCGCGGCGCGCTAATGGTGGCCGTGGCTACAAAATGCTTTTTTCACCCCTTTACTCGCCATAATAAAAGCGTTTTGCTGAAGCACGTTGACTCCTCGCCGCTGTAATTACATGACAGCGCTGTGGTGAGTGGGTGCAGGAGTGTATAATCACATTATGACCGCGACTGGAGCCCCGGGAGAAAACCACCGAGGCAGACGCGGATGTGTGCGAGTGAGGTAAGTGTCCCTGGGTTCATGACTGGGTTGAGTAGACCTCAGTGAGATGTGTTGAAGACAGAAAACAGATGGCCAGGTTTGGGTTTGTGTCTCCTGTCTGTCACCTCCCTCCAGCCCAGTTTGAGAATAACAACTGGCCACTTTTTACGGCTATTATACAAGCTGTGAGGAGGAGCTCTACCGCAATCCCGCTTTCCCATTTTGCCAATCTCGCTGACTGGGCGTGTGAGATGCGGCACAAGGGAGGAATTGTAGAACAAGAGTAGGGGTCAAAGGTCAGGTGACCCAACATACCCACTAGGAATGGGGTAGAGGGGGGTAGTTATCCTCAACTTGGGCTTCCCTGAACGAGCCATTGAGGAAACAGAGACTAAGCTGTCCGCGTATGAAAGTGTCGCTCATAAACAGGCATGGAAACACTGGATGATTGTTGGAGTTTGACTTCACAAACAGAGCATGAAGGACGTGCAGTGTTCTCCGAGGCTCAGCGCTAACTCTGTGTTGAATCTGGAAATGCCTCAATCAATGCCCAACAAATCAATTGCCAGCCAGCCAAAAAAAAAAGGCAATTTTTTTTTAAAAAAAGTTCAAATCAGACAACTGAAGATCAGCAGGAGGTCAAAGGTCAGAGGTCAAGCAGCTGAGAAACACGCAGCATTCCTGCACTTCCCGTTAGGAAACATCGGTAAGATTTTTAATGTTTTTAAAAGAAGTCTCTTATGTTCACCAAAGCTGTAATTTATTCCTGTGATCAAAGCTGAATTTTCAGCATCATTACTCCAGTCTTCAGTGTCACATGATCCTTCAGAAATCACTATAATATGATGATCTGATGCTCAAGAAACATTCATTATTATTATTATCGAGCTGTATAATTTTTTTTTACGGGATTCTTTGATGAACAGAAAGTTCTAAAGAACAGCGTTTATTTGAAAAAGAATCTTTAGTAACATTATAAATGTCTTTACTGTAACTTTTGATCAATTTAATTCATCCTTGATGAATAAAAGTAGTGATTTCTTTTATTTCTTCCTCCCCAAAAAATCATACGGACCCCAAACTTTTGAACGGTAGTGTTTAATGTATCAAAAGCTTTCTATTTAAGATTAATGCTGTTGTTGTGAACTTTCTATTCATCAAAGAATCCTGAAATAAAAATGTAAATAACTGTTTTCAACTGTGATAATACTCATAAATGTTTCTTGAGCATCAAATCATCATATTATAGTGATTTCTGAAGGATCATGTGACACTGAAGACTGGAGTAATGATGCTGAAAATTCAGCTTTGATCACAGAAATAAATTACACTTTACTATATATTCACATAGAGAATTATAATAATATTTCACAATATTACTGTTTTTGTTGTTGTATTTTTAAATCAAATAAATGCAGCCTTGCTGAGCAGAAGAGACTTCTTTTAAAAACATTAAAAATATTCCCGATCCAAAACTTTTGTACATGCAAGGTTTTAAAAACGAACTCATTCATCCCACTACGCGACAACTAACCGCAGCATAAAAAGATGCCAGCATCGCTGCCATGCACATCCCCGTAGGCACCGCGTTCACGTCAGGCAACTGGCCTTTTTTAACACCATATCAGGCGTTAAGTCCACGCTGCATGGTGTGAGGTGTACTCGGCATGAGCGCCTTCATTTCTGTATCTCTAAAGAGATCTGACAGCCCCTGTGAGCTCGAGACAGAGCCGTGGCGCATCAGCTGCCCTGCGGTCTCGGGCTCGTCCAGAGGCTTCCAGCGCTCAAACAAATGACAGGCGTTCCCCGAACGAGCAGGTAAGAGGATGACAGCGCGACACCGGGAGCCTCGCTCTGTCCTCGCGCAGAACCCCTCCGTCAACAATGCTCAATTGACTCGTTCATGGAACAACGGCAGGGAAAACGAGCCGAGTAAATCTTTACTTGCTCTGGGAAGGACAGGAGAATGAGAGAGAGAGAGCACAATGAGGTCAAGCCAATGAATCGATAACAGGGATGGGTTGAGGGACGTTTTCCCGGGCTGATTATACAACAATCAATTTTTCATTACTGTAACAATTGGCGGCGCTGACCGAAAACGTGCAATCGCAAATCCAATACTATATGTTCGATGGCTTGTTAGAGATCCTACTATTAGCTAAGGTACACTCAAAGCTCTCATGAGATCTGCAATCAGATGTGGACAAATAGACTTTTAATTCTTATCTTAGATACAGCTACATATCGATACTTTGAGTACGAGTACGAGTGTGGAGAGATGCATTTTCTCCAAAGGACTTTCAAGGTACACATTTTACATTCTTATCAGTCTTGCTTTCCCTGGGAATCGAACCCATGACTTTGGCGTTGCAAGCGCTAACGCTCTCCTGTTTGAGCTAGAGCAAAAGAGCTTTTCTCTCTAGGAACCCCCCCGCTCTTGTTAGTGCCCGCTGAGCGTGAACGGGAGTGTGTGGGCCGACTTAATCAAAATCACTCGCAAGGAATTTGAATACTTTAAATTAAGAAGCTGTGACGCTCTTTTCTCCCGGTCTCTCCGGTCCGGCCACCTGGTGCGTGGCGTCTGCTGATTACGGAGAAACGTGTAGGAGGAGGTGCCGGAGAAGAGCCGAACACATCAAGTGTTGAGTCTCCAACTGTGCTGGGAAGGAATGAAATGTAAAAGGACAACACAAACTTACGCTGTCTTTATTTTTATGTCTGTATTTTGGCAGCCGCCACATGCTAGCTTCAAAGCAATGGCTTCCTCAAAAAGTTGTGTTTAGGGCCTACCTTAGGCGTCACTCGGGCTTGTTAGGCCCTTCTTCAGACTAGACGGGCTATACGTTCACAGAAGCTGCTGAGCGCGAATATTTAGCAGAGCGACTGACGCTTCAGTTTACGGTCAAGTGCGAGATAAGATGTAGCTAGAGTAAACATTTCATATTTGACATTCATAAATGTTAAACAAATGACAAAAGTAATAGGCAAACTAATAAACTTTTGTCTAATTTCGCCCTTTTGAACTGAAAACAGGCCTATGTGACTCATATAGGCCTAATAATTGGTTTACTGTCATTGTGAGAGGACAAGAAACAGTGGCCAAGTTTCCATCCACTTGTCGATCGAATTATTTGAAGTTCGGTAAAAAACCTCATGCGAATAAAGCTGGTGAAAGTGTGTTTCCATCAAACGGCTTTAAAGCAAATAATAATTGCGATCAAATTGATATATCGAATTGATTTGAGACATTTTAAGGTGTTTCCATTTGGGGGGGTTACACTCTTTTGTTATTGCTATCCCTAGCTCTAAAACCTCTGTGCACTGATATGTGTGCTCTCGATCCTCAAGCGCACTGAAACTGGACCGTGATGGGGCATCATTTAGGGAGGTGCTTGGATGTAGGCAGATTGTTAAGCCAGGATGGAGCTGTCAGTAGATAAGTGCGTTTGCTTGCTAAATATGTGATGCTAGTCCTTCATTCCATCTGTTTGCTTATGAAGAGGAGAGGGGGAGGGGGGGGTGTACTGTGAAAAATGAAGAGGGTAAGAGAGAGCAAAAGAAGCAGGTTTTCCGAAAACCTGGTGAAAAAAAACACAAAAAAACTGAAGGCTGTCATTCCAGTACAGCTCAAGCTGTTCGGCTTTCGTCAGGCGTGCCCAGCGAGACACAGCCCGCTCCATATGGCTTGCTCGGATCTGCCATCTCTAGGGAAGAAGTGTGTGTGTGTGTGTGTGTGTTGGGAAGAACGGGAGAGTTGCGTTTCACTATGAAATGCTCATGTTTATGCAGAATATCAAGCCGAGTCTCGTTACTGCTGTCCGGTTCTGTCTAAAATAGACACAGACGATGTCGTTTCTCTGCTTTGTTGAGTGCTTTAGAAACGATATCGAGTCTAGGAAAACTTTCCACAGCACACCTTGCTGAGGGAGATGCTTTCTCCCAAACCTAGCAACCGTGAGCATATTCCCATGGTGAAAACATGTACCAGACAAACCGAATCGAACAAAGGTCTTGTGTTTTATTACAACAACAGCACCACAGCAGACATGGCTGTTTAAAAATAAGAGATTAAAAGTTTATGAGTGTAAAAAGTAGGTCAAATCTGAAGACAAATAAAAAGAAATTATAATAATTGAACAAATATGCTTGTGTATGTCCTACACACACAAACACACACGGACAAAAACATTAACATTCTTAATGCAAGGTTAGTATTAATATCGTGATTAATAATAAATAAAATGTAAATTTGCTTCTCAAGTCATCTTGTTTTTTATATTAAACACACACATACACTACCGTTCAAAAGTTTGGCGTCGGTGAGATTTTTAATGTTTTTAAAAGAAGTCTCTTCTGCTCACCAAGGCTGCATTTATTTGATTAAAAAAAAAAAAAAAACCCAGTAATATTGTGAAATATTATTTGAATGTAAATCAGCTGTTTTCTATGTGAATATATAGTAAAGTGTAATTTATTCCTGTGATCAAAGCTGAATTTTCAGCATCATTACTCCAGTCTTCAGTGTCACATGATCCTTCAGAAATCACTATAATATGATGATTTATGATTAAGAAACATTTATGATTATTATCACAGTTGAAAACAGTTTTGCTGCTTCATATTTTTGTGCAAACCGTGATTCATTTTTTTCAGGATTCTTTGAAAGTTCAAGAGAAAAGCATTTAATTAAAAAAGAAATATTTTGCATTATTATAAATGTCTTTACTGTCACTTTTGATCAATTTAATGCGTCCTTTCTGAAGAAAAGTATTCATTTCTTTAAAAATAAATAATAATCGCATCGACCCCAAACTTTTGAACGGTAGAGTATACATTAGGGCTGTGAAAAAAATTATCACAATTAAATAAAAGTTTGTATTTACAAAAATATATTTATGTGTACGGTGTATACTTATTTTAGATATATAAATACACACATATGCATGTATATATTTAAGAAATATTTGCATGTACTGTATCAATATTTATACATAATTTATATTAGGCTATATATAAATAACACATTTTTCTTAAATATATACATGCATGTGTGTGTATTTATGAATACAAAATAATTATACACAGTACACACACACATATTATGTAAACACAAACTTTTATTTTGGATGCGATTAATCATTTCGTAATGTCTTTACTGTCACTTTTGATCTATTTAATGCATCCTTTCTGAAGAAAAGTATTAATTTCTTGACCCCAAACTTTTGAATGGTACTGTATATACAAAATATTATACACAGCACACACACATATAATATGTAATATAATTAATATAGCGATTCATCGTTTCACAGCCCTACATTTATAAAACTTAATATATAAGCACAGATTTGTGCATGAAAAACCTTCTCTCTTCCTCCCTGATAAAGCAGGGGCAATAAGAAGTGTGCGGCCGTGTGCGTGGAGCAAGTGTAAATGGTAACAAGGCCCGAGGGGCCAAACAGACAGGCATCGGGGATTATAGAGTGGGATTGAATAAGCTCATGTATGGAGCACACATGAGAGAAACAGCGCGGGGAGCTCTGTTTACTAGAGCAAGCTATTCCCCGGAAGCACACGGGAGGGGTTGCTTACACACACGCAGGGAGTACATGTTGTATCTGGATGAAAACAGATTTGGCTGGAGTCACGTAAAGATGATAGACTAGAACAAATACACTCGGAAAACAAAGGTGCTGCCCGACGGACCAAATTATGGGTCGCTTTCTGCATGTGCGAGACCATTTAGAGGGATGAATGTGAGGCGCCACTACATATTGCACAGCCAATAAACTCAACCTTCCTCTAATTTTACCCAATAAACTGCCACAATACACTGTTAGATCTTCAAATTAAGTTTTATTTGAGGCTCAATTTGACTTTGAGCTACTAGAACACAGAATTACTGAGGAAATAGGGAAGGAAAAGTTCATAATAGAATACCATGCGTGTAAACTATAGTATGCATATTGTAGAAGCAATATCAGAGACCATTTTTAACATCTCTTTCTGGATGTATGTCATCAAATTTCAGACATATAATATGGATTTAAAATGCTTTTTTAAGTTTATATCCCACTTGTTGAAAAAAAAAATCATTCAACGTAACGAGCAAGTGTCAAAAATGGAGCATACAGCAATCTCTGCAGAATAACTTGTTTCACATGCTATTTTAAGAAACTAGTATTCCACTTCAAACATGCTATTTAAAAATATATATAGTATGCAGTACACAGTATACACAGCACACACATTTTTAGTAACATGTAAGCTAGTATTCCATTTCGAACAATATAAAAAAAAGGTTAGTATGCGGTATACTGTATATACATGCTATTTTTTAAATAACTAGTATGCAGTATATAGTTTTTACAGCACACAGTTTTAGTAAGGAGTAAGCTAGTATTCAATTTTGAACATGCTATTTAAAAAAATAAATAGGATGTGGGATTCAGGTGGAGGTTTCATGTGTTTCACTTGTTTGCTTTACTTGTGATGTCCTTCCTTTGTTCATTTCTATTATTTGTTCTGCATTATTCCTGTATTGCCAAACATTGCAATAAAATAGTATGTAGTATACAGTACACAGTTTATACAGCACAATTTTTAGTAACATGAAAGTTATCATTTAATTTCAAACATACTATTTTTAAACAAATCAGATGTAGTATCCAGTACACAGTATATCAGACAAATTTTAACGAGTAAGCTAGTATAAAATTTTGAACATTCTATATAAAAAATAGTATGTAGTATGCAGCAAGTTATACACACAATTTTAGTACGAGTAACTATTTAGTTTCAAATGCCTTTTTAACAATCGGATGTAGTATCAGTGCACAGATATCACAATTTATAGTGTAGCTAGTATAATTTCAACATCTATTAAAAATAGTGTAGTATGCAGTACCAGTACAACACATTTTTATAACATAAGCTATTATTTCAACATGCATTTTAAAAATCGGATGTAGTATGCAGTACAGTTTATCACAACAAATTTAATAAGTGGTAAGCTAGTATACAATTTCGAACATGCTATCTAAAAAAATAGGATGTAGTATGCAGTACACATGTACAACACAATTTTTAGTAACGAGTAAGCTAGTATTCAATTTCGAAACATGCTATTTAAAAAATTGCATGTAGTATGCAGTACACAGTATTACAACACAATTTTTAGTAACATGAACGCTATCATTTAATTTCAAACATACTATTTTTAAACAAATCGGATGTAGCATCCAGTACACAATATATAAGCACACATTTTATTATGGGGTAAGCTAGTATAAAATTTCAACAAAAATAAAAATAAAAGATGTAGTATGCGGTACACAGTATATACATGCTATTTTTAAATAACTAGTATGCAGTATATAGTTTTTACAGCACACATTTTTAGTAAGGAGTAAACTAGTATTCACTTTTGAACATGCTATTTTTTTTAAAAAAGGATGTAGTATGCAGTACACAGTATATAAAGCAAAACTTTTAGAGTAAGCAAGTATGCCATTCTGAACATTGCCAGTGTCTGTGCCTCAACATAGCTTGGCGAGTGTGTGCTAAGAGCTAGATTTAGTATGTGTGTGAGAGAAAAGGATGGGGTCAGTTAGAGTGGAGTGCAGCCGTTCGCCATCGCTCCCCGTGGAAATGTGAACCAGCTGTGGCATTCTGGGGGCCGATCTGCTGGGGCCGATAACACTGGCCCTTTTGTCCATCTGCCCTGACTTTCTGACATTCTCCCACTCGCTCTCCCTCTCATTCCTCATCCCTCGCTTTCGCTCCAGATCTCTCACTCAACCACCACTCGGCTAGAGAAAACAATCTTCAATCGGTAAATGGGGGCTCTCGGTCTCACACACGATTGAAAGGCATTCACAGAGACACAATACGTTATAAGCAAACAAACGGAAGGCATGCGACACAAAAGAGGCCTGATGTGTTGTTGAAGAAAACAAAAGGTGGCCATTTCAAAAAAACGATTTTCCATCAAAAAACAACATTAACAGCAAAGGGAAATATCCAAGAATTGCATCTTATGCACGCTCTGCAAGAAAGTCAGTCTAAAAACTACATATTACAAGACATATATAAGTGCACTAAACTGTTGTAGAAAACTGCTAAACTACGCTAGAAAACTGCGCTAAACTGTGGTTAAAAAAAAGCTCATTGTATAATTCACATATTCGTTTCTGTGACAAACAGGACCAAAGTGGTGCTGCGACAGACTTGTGTTAGCAAATAAAGCCTCTCAGAGATTAGCAGCCTCACTGAAATGAAAATTGAAAAAAGCTGACCACCCCTGAGAGTCATTGTATAATTCACATATTCGTTTTGTGACGAACATGACCAAGGTGATGCTAAGACGGACTTGTGTTAGCAAATAAAGCCTTTCAGAAATTAGCAGCCTCGCCGAAATGACGAAGCATGAGGCTTTTGTTTACTCTCCACTCTTATTAGCTTGCAGCGCAGATAATTGTCGTTGCAGAAGAGGCTTTACGAAAACCAAATCTCACATTTCCATTTCAATGTGGAATGTCCATTCGGCCGACATAAACTACCTTTCCTCCCTCTCCCAGCATTCCTCTGCTAAAATAAATGACCAGACTCTGAATGGTATTTTAATGAGAGTGTGGGAGTGGAACTGTTAAGCGCAGCTCTCCGCATGCCAACGTCTGAGCCCGGCCTCCCTTTATGCCGCTTACAATTAGTTAGCTAATCAGCAACCACTGTGAGAGAAATATATTTTCATACACACAATATGATGGGGACAATCAGGCTAGTTGGAGCAAGCTACTGCAATAATAACAATATGTGCTTGGTGCACTTAGCGGTGGCTACGTACCCTTGGAAGGAGGGTGTACGCTAACCTTTAAAGAGCAGGTTAATGTATGGAGAGAGGTTTTACAGCCAGGGATGAATTATTACAGTGACAATCTCAGCTGATTTGCCATTCCAACCTTCTGCCTATAAACCTACGGATGGCATTTTGAAACCCTCCAGTTTTAACCTTAATCTAACCGTCGTCTAAGAGGAGACAGGTGAATATCAATTATGTACTGAGAGGTATCAATGTCAAACAGACAGTCCGAGCTGCATGGGTCCATTTGAGGCAGTCATGACCTAATGGGTTAGATTCAGACTGGTAACCCAAAGGTTGCAGGTTCGATTCTTACTCGGTTTGAACTGGCTGGAAAACTGAGAACCATACATGGGAGGAGGGAAGAGGGTGGAGGTTAGGGGGGGGATTGGTTGAGGTTATGTTGGGTTGGGGGGTGGAGGTTGGAGGGTGTGGGGTGGGGTTATGATGGGTTGGGGGGTGGAGGTTGGGTGGGGTTATGTTGGGTTGGGGGGTGGAAGGTGGGGGGTTATGTTGGTTTGGGGGGTGGAGGTTGGGTGGGGTTATGTTGGGTTGAGGTGGAGGTTGGAGTGTGTGGGGTGGGGTTATGTTGGGTTGGGGGGTGGGGTTATATTGGGTTGGGGGGTGGAAGGTGGGGGGTTATGTTGGTTTGGGGGGTGGAGGGTGGAGGTTGGAGGTTGTGGGGTGGGATGGGAAAAATTTGTGTAATATTTGTGTTTTTGTTTTGTATTGATTTTATTTACTTAGCGGTTTTTTTTTCTTCTTTTTTTCTGATGTTTAAAATTGAAAATCATCATCCTTGTAAGGTGTCTCTGTAGGTGTATATTCCTTTTGTTAAATACGACTTTCAATGTATCAAACAGTAGATCCTTCCTACACACAATTAACATCTTGTAAGAGCTTCTGTTAATAAAAACAAATCTTTAGGGCAATCAAAGGCACCCAACCCCCAATCGCTCCCCAGGCGCCACTGCAAAATGTCTGCCCACTGCTCCATGTGTGTGTCCACAGTTTGCAGTGTGTGTGTGTGTGTGTGGTGTGTATGTATGTGTGTGTGTGTGTTCACTACTCACTGCTCCTAATGTGTGTGCATTAGCTTTGGATGGGTTAAATGCAGAGGACAAAATTCGTAGTATGGGTTACCACACTTGGCCTTTACATGTCACTTTGCCTTTCATTTAGGCTAGCGTGTGTTGCTAAGGTGGGGAGTCTTGGTTTGAAAGTTTCACGCTAGCTTAACACAGTTATTTCATCATCGACTCCCTGGGCCTAAAAGATAATCTAAGACTCCTTTGCTTGGGATTTTACTGTGGGTTCAACAAGGTGGCAATGCGCTGGCGGAGATTAGTCTGCATGAGATGTTTCGGGGAGCCTTGCGGTCGAATTTACTAGGATGTTCCCTGACAGCAAGCTTGTTTTAACTTAACGGCCACCGTGTTGAAAGCAATTAAGGCCGCTGTTGAGAGCAGCGTAACAGTCGCTGTACCATGAATGGCAAGTCTCCCGGAAGTTCCATTCAATCCTGAGGTGGGAGTCTGCAGGTTACACACATACAGAATGAAAGGGGAATGTCTGAATCGTTCTCTGGAGAGGCAGGAGCCGCCAATAAATCTTTGCCTATGGGAAGTGTCACTGATCCTTCTTCAGTTACTCGAGCGTGATACGCCACTCACGTTTGCATCCATTTGCAAGTCAAGTGCCTCACTTCACATTCAGCACAGACAGGAGTGGCGGATAGAATCTCCCTAGGACTCGAGACAACATTGATTGATAAAAACGAAATTAATACATACAAAACATTGTTTATGAACGGTTACAAGGAAAGGAGACTTACAGGTAAGAACATGCAACCTTGCAAATTAAAGAACGCCTCACTGACGTTCAGCTTTCAACTATACAGGATACGACCCCTGACAAAACTGTCTAGCTTGACGTGACCCCGGGGCACCATGAGAATTCAAATCAGCTTAACAAACATAAGGAGAAAGTAGTCACCATATTCTGGGAATTCCCTGGTCGAAGGAATTGGCAGTTTTAGCAGTGGCTAAAATGAAAACAATAGACATGTATTGGCAGATTAAGGGAAAGACAAAAAATGAAGAAATGATGGCTTCTTGAAAAACCCAAATTCCTCCTATTCCTTCAGCTCCTGTTTCATCTCCACCCGAGGCGAAGGCTAAAAATAGACGGACTGGGAAAACTCACTTTTAGCCCCGTAACTGTGGAGAACTTGGTCTGACACTGAGCTGATGGGGTGGAAGTAGAAAAAAAAAAAACACATGGGGATGTGGAGTGGCTGTCAGCTATTCTGGGTAATATATTCTACAATTTACAGCATATTCATTTAGGAGAAAATCTATGGAGTTCAGACACGAATTATGTTTCAAATTGAGTTGAAACTCCGCCCACATGTTCAGACTTCCAGTCTGGTTTCAGTCATGTGCTCGGTCAAAGGTCGGGTGTGTCGGCGCTCTCCATGGCAACAACAGAAAAAAAGGGTTGTTTATAACCGACCCTCGTCGCCAACTTGGCAATTGCTCTTTTTAACTGTCCATCATAGGAGTAATCCTGCCATTCCCTGTGACCCGCACAACTCTGGAAAGAGAGGGGGTCGCATGACTTCCAGTCTGCCGTTGGATTCTGAAGTTGAAGGGACACATAAGAAGCATGAATGGGGACTTCAAAGCCTCTAAGAAGAGGTGAATGTATTTATAGACGGGGCTGGCGGTAAAGTTGGCAGTAGTGCTGGAGGGGGCGTCTAGAATAAAAAGCAGGGTTGCCCTGAAAGAACTCTAGAGCCTGCTGTGAGATAAAAATAACTGAGGCAACTGGGCCCCGAACTGATTAATGACTCCACGGTACAATTGAGCATCTTGTAAACAATGGATCCTGGGCTGTGGCTCAACAAACATGAGCTGGGAATTGTCCTGTTGGGATCCAAAAAGCCAAAACGGTTATGTTTTAGGACAGATACATCTACGACACCCTGGCAAACAATTTTAATGAGACCAACAAAAGATTGTATAACTTTCCAAGGTACCATCAATATGAGATATAATTTTAGCTTAACTAATGCGTTTATTAACTATTTGAATATTTTGAAAGGCAGAGGGCAGACATGTTTTTAACCATCTGGAATTGATTAGATTGTGAAACGTGTTAACATACCAGAAAAGAGTCAGATGGTTATAGGGAAGGGGTTGAAAACTTGAGTCTTGAAGTCAGCCAAAAAGTTTCAGAGCAAGTTATCACCTTTGGCTGTAATATCACAAACAGGCAATGGCAAAAAGATGAACGACCACAAACTCATTTTTCAACTAGCATTTCAACATACTTTGTGTGGGTAACTTGATTAGTTCGCTGAGCTACAGCGAATCTTTGTCTGTCTAGAGTAACCGAAGAGGAGACCATGACAGAAATCTATACTGGAGCTGGACAAAACCCTCACACACTCAGTAATACTCACAAACTCCATCTCAGACACTCGTCTAGATGAAATATGCATGAGGCACTTTCGCTATTTCCATGACACACTTGACTTCCATGTACCTTGACTTGTCTGTTGAGAAGACAAAGGATTTGTGAACTTTTGCTACTAGTGAAAGGACAGGACCACTAGAAAAAGGAACGAAGCATGAAGAATGCCAGAACTGAATCTGCATTTCCCAAACCAGCACCACAGGTCAACGTGCCTGGAATAATAACCACGGCTCCAATGACAAAGGTTTGTACCCCTTTATGATAGTCGGATTTAGCATTTCACATTTGCTCTGTCCGCCCCTGATAATCATCTGAATTTGGTTCTTAATTTGCAGTAATCCAGACAACATGTCTCGATGTTCTAATGACTTTAAAAGCAAAGTGATTCTGATCACATTCACTAGAAAGAGATTAATATTCAGCTGCCGGGCTTATCCGTACTGTTGCTCATTGCTAACTGAATTTAAGAGGGCAAATGTCAGCCGTCTTTGATATTTATCATCTGGAAACCCGAATGAAGCTCATAACTGCCATTCTGATGGAAGGAAGGAGAAGATGTGAAAAATAAAATGAGGTCAATCCTTCAAAAGCTAGCCAGACACATAAAATAAAATAATATAAAATAAAATGTACGAATTATAACTGTTCCGGATTGGATTATGAGGTGTATTTAAAATGAAAACTAAATAAATAGCATTATATAAAAAGAAGAACTTACCTATTCAAATTTTTTTGTTGTTTTACGAGTGAAATAATTTACAAATACACATATTGAGTTGTTACTCCGACTTTTATGCTTCATGTTTTCATTCAGAAACATTGCATTTAACTGCAAAAAGAAAAGAAAAATCTCACAGAAAGACCCAGGTAAAAAATAGTATACTTTAGTGTATTAGAAATATTAATGAAGTACATGAAGTATAAAACAAGTATGCTTCTACTTGTGCTTTATTTAAAGAGTACTTAATATGTACTTTTTAAAAGTATACTTAAAAAAAGATGTAATTAAGTTCAACCTAAGAGTCCAAAAAGTAAGTATACTAATTTACCAGTAATCAAATTATTTTTTAAATGTACTTTTTTAAAGTGTACTTTGTTGTTAATGTATTTTAAATTGTATAGAAGTTTAGTAATTATAAGTATGATAGCAGTATGCACAAAATGTACTAAAACACAACTATAATTTGCGCTGCAATGCCTTTTTAAGTGTATTTCTATTAGAATGGCGGTACAATGCAATTGTACTGTAAGTGTGCTTAACTGCTCATGAATCTTGATTTTCATTAGTGTATTTTAGTGCACTTGAAGTTTAAAAAAAGTTGTTCCATTTTAGTATACTATTTACATATATACTATTTAGAAGTGTAGTCAAATAGATGTTAAGTTGAAGTTAATACATAATTTAATACACTTAACTATACTTGGATTTGACGAAAATAGTAAAAAATGTAGAAAATATACTTAGTACACTTCATTAAATTTTATTTGTAATATAATTATTTTTCACCTGGGGAGAACACATACTTAGGTCTTTAAATCAGGAAAAAAAAGTCACTGACTATAAATAAAAATACAAGCATGTCTGTGTTTAAAGCAGCACCCTTCTCATATCTTTAAAAAAATCCACCACTTCTAGGACAAAGCAATGCATTGATGATAGCTACTTTCATGCCTTTTAAATGAGCATCCTTTCTGTCCTCGTAATCGAATTTCACTTCTGTTACTATTTTCCAGCTTGAACGGCATCCAAGAAGCAGGAGGAAACCTCACGACGGGTTGTGAAAGATCCGACCGCACCAAGCTGGAATCCAAAGGCAAAATAAAGAAAAACAAGCCGGAGAGAGTGGAAGAAAATCAATAGCCCTCCTTGAGCAGCTCCACTAGACGCACAATTATTACCGTTATGCTGGATGTTTTTAGTGAACACATACACTAGGAGTATTTCGCTTCAGAATAAATAAATAAAACATCACTAGTAGTGCTTGATTTGTAGAAGCCACTGCAATTTCACTTCAAGTGCAAAACAATAGGGCCAAGGACATAACCCAGTGGGACACCTGTACTAATCATACATTATTTTAATAGCAGTCTTGGGAAGTTACAAAATTTTCATTCCATAATAATAGACTTTTATAAATAGCACATTTTCCTGGCTAGTTTGACTTTTTCCAGCTGCGCACAACGATCCGCACATTTTCACTTTGCCCACACAGATGTTTAGGAAGTCACCATGCTGCTTCTCGGAGTTGTTGGATCTTTCCGGCGGGAAGATTCAGATGTCCCGCATGGAGCTTCTCACAACATGGCAACGGACATCAAACGACGTTCTCAGATGGGAAGAAATAGTAACATGGAAGACGCCAAACAACACGAAACATACTTGGGATGCCTCCTTATATGGAATCTGAAAGAAAGCTTTGGCTAACAGAGATGTTGTTCACTAGACACTTAGACGTTAACTATATTAGCTTGGGCAAATTACAAGCATGCCGCCATCTGAGTTATCAAAGCCCCGTGTTTGAGTCATAAGACACCCTGATCTTGTTGTTTTGGTGACGCTAACATTTTTAGCAAAGAAAATACGAACCTGGCTAAGGGAAATGATTCAGATTATTTTATTTAATGCCATGTCAGCATTCAAAGCTATTTTCATGGCAAAAATTCAATTACAAAAATACAAATATCATATAAATACAAAAAAAAAACATATACAAAAACAGCGTTTCAGGCATAATCTTATTAAATATGTCCTTAAGTAAAGTAATTTCATAAAAGAGCATTCTGCTTGTATTAAGTCCAGGACAATCCAATAAAATATGTTTGACAGATGAGGGAATCTTACAAAACATGCATAAAGTTGGGTCTTCACCTTTAAGTAAAAGAAGTGAAATGAAAATGAATTGCAGGGACACAATTTGAGGTGATTGCTGATACGCGTGTCGCTAGGATTCATTAAACTGACATGTAGATCTCAACAGACGCCAGACAACACCATCCGTATACCATTGAAACCACTATATCAGGCTCTTTTGAAGTTTGGTTTGTCTAGATCAGACTCTTATTCCTCGGCTGGATCGTGTCGAGACTTTGAAGCTGCACTGAAACTCACATTTGGACCTTCAACCCATTGGACTCCATTGAAGTCACTATATGGAGAAAATCCTGGAGTGATTTCCTCAAAAAGCTTAATTTCTTTTCGACTGAAGAAAGAAAGACATGAACATCTTGGATGATGTGGGGGGGGGGGGGGGGGGGGGAGTAAATTATCAGGAAATTTTAATTCTGAAGTGAACTAATCCTTTAAGCCACTGCTAGGAACGTCTCTGAACACACAGCAACACCTTATTGACCACATTAGCAACCGTACAGCGTCTGTAAAACTCTAGTTCGTATTCTGTGGCCACTTTTAGTCTTAATGCACTGAGATTTCTATTTCCACTCATTATCTTTTTCTACATTTCCTTTTCTTCTTTTCGGCGGATATGAGTGCATCACATACACACACACACACTCGCCTCCTCATTCCACACCGACCGGAGCTCCCCGCCAGCACACACGCTGTTGCCTTCACCGACACGCCACGCATGAACACACACACACACACACAACACACAACACACACACCCACACACACACACACACACACACACACACACACACACACACACACACACACCCCAACAGATCATTTCATCATCTTATATTCTACACACAGCATTGGGTCATTTGGACTCTCTTTCATGTCGTCGTAACTCTCAGGAATCAGCCCTAAATTATCATGACGCACACACTGCCGTTCAAATTAATAACAAGATTTTTAATGTTAATGCTCAACTAGGCTGCATTTATTTGTTTAAAAATACAACAAAAAACAGTAATTTTGTGAAATATTATGATTTTTTTTTCAGGATTCTTTAATGAATAGAAAGTTAAATTGTATTTTTAAATATAATCTTTTGACGTATTATAAATGTCTTTATTGTAACTTTTGATCAATTTAATGCATCCTTGCTGAATAAAAGTATTGATTTCTTTATCCAACAACAAATAAAATAATAAAAAAAGATTCCATTTCAGAAAAATATTGTTCTTCTGAATGTCCTATTCATCAAAGAATCCTGAAAAAATACATTAACACAACTGTTTTCAACACTGATAATAATCATAAATGTTTCTTGATCATCAAATCATCATATTATAGTGATTTCTGAAGGATCATGTGACACTGAAGACTGGAGCAATGATGCTGAAAATTCAGCTTTGATCACAGGAATAAATTACATTTTACTATATATGCGTTTTAAAGCAATAAAGGCCCAAATCTCATGTTTCTTCGGAGCAGGAACCATTAGATACAACTGTGACATCATGAAAGTGACATCATTTGGAGCCTTAAAATCAATGACATCCCGGAGAACAACATTTTCCGAAAGATTTCCTGCTGAAAAATAAAATAAAGTGCCTTTTTAAAAGGTAGAGCCCTATTTGGTGGAAAGTGCCTGTGTATTGATCCATCTGGGCATTGACTTTATTTAGGAAAAACTGCAGAGCGCCTTTAATTAGGAGGTGACAGAATATCGGAGCCATCTCTGATAATTGAGTGTGACTCGGTGTCGGGCGGATCCGGCTTTATCGCTCGCATGAGTGTGGCGCTGGACATCGCTGGAGGACACAAATAGATAAATGTAGCGTATACAGCCATTGTTCACTGGTCACACTGTAATAAGCCGGACGCCCATGGGAGAGTGGATCTATTCCTCTGCCACTGCACATATATCACCAACTAGCACACACTCCCAAACACTACTGTGAGACACAGCGTTTAAACACACGCTAGGCCAGACACAAACGTGATCACGCTACCTTCACAAGACAGTGTCTCACGTGTAACTGGCAGTAAATCTCAGAAGTCACTGCAATGTCAAAGAAGTTAAATCAGAAGTTAAAAACACATGATTTGAACACACTGAATACCGAAAAGTACCAGAAAATAGGCGGTATTTAAATAATTTAAACCTGACAATGTTTAAGTGTGTATTTTTAAGTAATATGTAAATAAAATGCATTACTATTATTCAATTTAATTGTATTATTTTTTTAAACATATATTGTCTTATATATATATATATATATATATATATATATATATATATATATATATATATATATATATATATATATATATATACTTTCTATCTATCTATCTATCTATCTATTATCTATCTATCTATCTATATTAAAAATAAATTAAATAAATTAATAAACAAATATATATATATATATATATATATATATATATATATATATATATATATATATATATATAAACAGAAAATAAAAAAGAACATACAAATTTGACATGCTAAGGTGAACAAACAACATTTTCTGAAAGTTAAGAAATTATTTTCACTGAATTTGCTGAAAAATAAAATCAAAGACGGCGGATGTAGCAAATAAAATGTTGATAAAAAAAAAAAAACGCTAATTACCGAAAACTACAAAAAAAAAATTCAGCTCGTTGTTGAATCATTTTAAACCGATTTTAGTATTATAATATTTTTTTATAAATATAATATATAAATTTTATTTGTATATATGTGAAACCATTCATTAAAGTTGAATTGCTTATAATTTCATATATATTATATATAATTATATATATATATATATAATATATATATATTATATATATATATATATATATAACACATACACATACCTTAAGGTGAACAAACAACCCTTTCGGACCTTCTTTCACTGACCCTTTTTTGAAAAAAAGGAGGGGTGGGGGCTAAAAAGAAATATTAAATACAAAAAGAAACATTGGTTATAGACATGAAAGGAATCAGTCACTTCTGAGGCTCAGATGCGTCTCCGCAGGTTTAGTGCCTGAGCACAAGCTGAAACACAGGCCTTCAGAAGCCGAGCGTCTGGTTCTGACCTCTAAAACCAGCGAGATTAAGCCCACGGTGAATCTATGAGCACCAGATTATTAATACACGGCTTCCACATACACGCATACACACATACACACACCCTCCTCCACACGAGCCGTCTCTCCTCACCTCCTGAACTGCGGGAGCACAGACACAAAGCCAGGAGACTCTCTGATGTTGAGCTGCCGCATGCATCTCATCCAGAGCTGCCAAGTGTGTGTGTGTGTGTGTGTGTGTGTGTGTGTGGTGTGTGTGTGTGTGTGTGTGTGTGTGTGTGTGTGTGTTGTGTGTGTGTGTGTGTGTGTGTGTCTGCGTGCAATGCATGTTTGGCACGGACGGGGAAATCGATACGCTCTTTTTCGGAGGCCTGCATGCGAACGCTCCTTGGACACGAATGCACGCTGATTTTATAGGGTTCATTGCTGATTTTGCTTGTCTTGTGTTTAAAACTCCTGTCAGGAGACATCGCAGTCATCATTAACGGGGAAAACACGGCCAAAAAAAACACTGGGATCTGGGATCTGAAATACTGGAACTGACTTTTTTATCATATACACATGGTACAAACCCAAGGTATTTATTATATTTATTTATTAAGCATGAGAACAAATATTTTTAAAGCCAATAAAAAAGTATTACAGATTTTTACCACACACACATGGTAAATCCAAGGTAATTAGATATTTAGTGGTTTATTTATGAAAGATAAGAACAAAAAACAATAAACCATAAAATATAAAACAAATAAAATCATAAAATTAAATAAAATTCATTAAATACATTTATTTGAATTTAATAATTAATAATTATTTGACTTGTTTTCTTATCATTTACACAGTACTATTTCCAAGGTAATTATTATCCTTTGAAATCGATTGATTGTGAATAATCACATGTAATATTAAAGTTTGTGTAATAATGTATATAAATATATACATACATTACATTATGCATTTTTTCCAAAGCGACTGACATTGCATTTCAAGGAACACATTTACATTCTTATCAGTTCTTGCTTTCCCTCGGAATCGAACCTTGTTGTTGCAAGCACCAATGCTCTACTGTTATATATTTATATATTTACAAATGTTTATGTTAGATACGATTAATCACGATACATACACAAAAAAGTGATGGTCTCTCCACAATAACCATGAAACTAATCCACAACAATCAGAAGCTGTTTAATGTTTTGTGCATAGCAGGATTCTGGACCAATGAGATTCCAGACCAATGAGATTCCAGAGTGGGCGGAGCTATTTATATACAGTATTTATAAATGTTTATGTTAGATACGATTAATCACGATACATACACAAAAAGTGATGGTCTCTCCACGATAACCATGAAACTAATGCACAACAATCACAACCAATCAGAAGCTGTTTAATGTTTTATGCATAGCAGGATTCTGGACCAATGAGATTCCAGAGTGGGCGGAGCTACACAGCAGAAAGCCACAGGAACAGAATCCAAGTGAAGATCCATGAACTTTAATATGAAACCTCCTGTCTACATCGATTGAGAACCTCTTACAAAAGCCACAGAAACAACAGTCTGTGATCTGTTTTATTCACACAAGTAATATTCTCATCAGATGGCTCAATTCTTTTGCACTTCTTAAGGTAAAATGTAATCCACGATACGTCTGCCTATGAGCAACACAAATCCTTTCTCAAAACATCTAGTAATTGAATCATGGGGCCCGACACACACACATAAACATATTTGCTTGACCTTCAGATCTCCGGCTGAATACATTTAGTTTGATTTCTCAGATCTTTCCCCCGCTTTCATGCTTTTTAAGATTCATATATCTGCAGAGATAAACAAAGAGAAAGATGGCCATCCATCACTTTCAAAGCCTGTCGCGCTAAACTCAAACAAGGCTGCCCTCTGATGCGAATTACTAGCACGTCTCTCTCTGACGACTATTTAGAAGAACAAGAGCACAGTGATTTACAATGTACAGGCCCTCTTAGCTTATTAGCTGCGCTTGAAGGCTGCGGACGCTATTCAAGAGTTTGTGCATATTTCATGCACTTATTAAAAAGTAAAAAGGCAGATGAAAAGCCACACAAAAATGGCATTAGCAATGCTGATTAGCGACTTTTGTAAAGTGACACATTAGTGAGTTAAAAGTGAACTTTCAAGCTAAACGTGCACTGCAAAAAATAATTCAAGTTTGTAAATAAAACTGAGACTATTGGAGTACATTTTTATGATGTCTTTCTACTTCAAAAATCCTGTTTTCACAAACGGTGCCCCTAAGGGACATGGAGATGGAAAAAAAAAGCAAGATGGAAGGAAAGATATACGCATTTCAATGTTTTTGCGAGGGAACACAAAGTTTCGCGAGCAAACTCAAAACTTGAACAAACGCAAAAGCATTGAAATATTTTTTTTCTAAATATGCATGATTAATTCAACATGTAATTTGCAGTTTCTTCGTAATTATTTGTGAAATTTAGAAGCAATTTTCAAGTGAAAATACTTTCACCATTTTTTTCAGTGTAGGGGAAAATCCCAACAAGGTAAATCTTTTAAGAAACTCAATTTTTTTGTCTTTAAGTACCGGCACTTTATCTAAATGCTAACGTTATTGTCCTAGAGAATGGAAATGGTTTTCCTTTTTTGTTTTTCATGTACAGACGGCAACGTTGTCGAAACGATCCCGCTCGCGCATATCCGTGAAAATGACTAAAAACGCTGTTATTATACAGCCAGGCCAGTAGATGGTGATGTCACTTTGTAAAGAAACTACAAGCCTAAAGACTGAACACGTAATACATGAACAAATTCATGTTTTTGTAATTTACAAAGACTATAACGCTATCGTTTTCGAAAAACCATGCTCAAAAGTTCACATTTCAGGCCCCAAAAACACAGTTGTTGTGTAAATGGACTGCCAAAGTTTTCTGATTTTAGTCGTGTAAACAATTTTCCTTAAATACCCAAAGCGAGAGACATGTCCGACCGGAGCAGTTCTAATACAGCATTCATGTTTTATCCAATGCATCTTCTCTCGTTCATTTAGTGGACTGTAATCCGCCCGCGCAGGCTACACCCTTCTGTTTGTCGACATTATCGCCTCCCCAATCACACGCTGAATAGGCAGGCGGAAGATAACGTGCAATTCATCTCCTCATTCATTCCCGCTGTCTGTGATTCAACCCCTTCCCCTTCTGCTCCATCCCGTCCCCAATGTGCAGATAAAACGTCCATGTAAGAGCTGCAGTCAATGCCGAAACAAGGTCAGAAAACGGAGGATGTAATGGAGCTAATAAAAGGAGATCGCAAGGTGATATTAGTATTGGTAATCTCTGCAGTGGGATTTCATTCCCTGCAAATCCCCACTAACGTGACAAAACACTGAGTATGGCTTCATGCCTCATTTATGAGCAAAATTGGAGAATACGAAAACTTTAAAGCACAACGGAGGCCTCTAGGAAAACAAACAAATAAGATGACCGCCTCCATCCTGGCACAAAGTAATCTGGACTCGCAATATTGGCAGGTTGTTGATTTTTTTCCCCCGCCAGAGGCGGAATTACTTTTAAAATGGATTACTTGTGCATACAGTACAATAAATACAAGTTGATCTCAATTTATCTAACTTTCCAATTATGTTCTCAATGGCAGGGGCTAAAAAGCAGAAATGTAGCACTAAAAACGTGTTGTCGGCCAGAGGTGATACATCATATCCGAATACACATCAATACAATAAACATCTTCAGGTGGCATCTCAATGCTGCAATTAAATCAGAGATAATGATGTTATCAGCCCGAGGACCATCGGCGTCCTGGAGGCCTTGTATTTACACGTCAAAATGTCATATCGCATGAGGGCAGGGTTGGGGGATGTTCTGCACATAGCAAATCATCTTTCCCTCTCACTTGAAGAGACAGAGAGAGTGAACTCCTTCGCACTCGCTCTAGCTCTTTTACGCCCCACTGACGCAGAATCCATAGCATCCCTGACTCAGTCGTGTAGAACGCGTCCTCTTCACTCGAAGAACACAGTACAGATATAATTACAGAGTGCCATAATCGAAATGCCATGCAGGAGTGAACAATGTTTTTTTTTACTACCTTTAACTCGTTGTTCTCAAAACAAAACCTGAAATCATATTAAGTAGGACAACTTAAAATCATTACAATAATGTCACAAAACCTAAATAAAAGAAGCTTTTGTTCATGCAATTTTTTGGGGTGATTGCAACTTGGATTCTTTTTTTGTGAGATTTAACCATTGAAAGTGTTTGAATTTAAATGGATGCAAATGGAAAAACTGTACTTGAGTGATATCACTCACGCTAATTCAGCACTGACTTGAACAAAAAGAGATGTGATTTTTATTGAAAAACAGATCCGTGTTTCAGGAACGTAATGAGTTTCCAACAGAGCTTAATCACATGTTGACATTTGTGCTAGTTAGAGGCTATAGCGCTCCCTGTTTCTCTGCTGTCAAACCATTTTGTCATTCCTAATTAAGGGAGCATGCCTTGCATTGACAGGCAGGTATTTACTCGTGTTTAACCCCATCTACACTTGACTGACTGTTTCATAACTACAAGGCCCCTCTGTCCACACACACATACAAATGCATCTCCGGCTCCCAGAGGCCCATGTTTTCATGCTTGCATTACAAACAATTACACACATCCATCAGCCCTCAAACATTCCCACCCCCACCAGCGTATCTTGTCCATCCCTCCTCCTCCTCCTCCTCCTCCTCCTCCATTCCCGTTCTCCACCGTCAGCTGGGAATCTACCCCCGATCCTAACAGATGTCCCTGATTTGGGTGAAATGACAACAAAAGGCCGGGCTCTGAAAGCCATGGCTTTCCCATCTTGCCCTGAGCTTTCTGCTCTCATACAAAGGCCAGCGGATTAGCAGCTTTTAGCACATGAAAAAGCCCTCATCCTGAAAACTGTCCCCTTAACTGGGCCCTGAGGTTTCTATAGGGTCACTATAAACCCCTTCAACTCTACTTGGTCCCAAACAAATCCTGCCGAACCAACACTCTGTCTTTGCCCAAGCAAATTCAATCACCCCAGGCCTCAACAAGCAAGGCCACTAATAACAATTTTAAACTAGCACATATCCCTAAACTAGAAGCATTTAATTTGGCAAATGGGATATTGAAGAGGACTCTACTTTGGATTCGCAGTCTTTATTGTTTTGTCTCCTCTTAATGACTTTGTTGTTCATTTGGACTCGCCCTACAGAAAGGTCACACGCACTCCAAGTCTATCAAATAAGGATCCAACCCTTCAATCTGGTTCATTGGGGTCTGTAAACTATCGAGCCGAAGTGGAGAATAAGCAGACCAATCACAGATGGCATCTTGACCTCCAGCCATGGATAACAGGGTGGGGACGTCTCCACAACCCTCGTAGGGGTCATAACTCAGATTGAAGCCAAGGCGGGGCGTGTTTATGACAGATCTGCATTGTCTAAACTCCCCGGGGATGGGCGGGATGCCCATCAACCTGGAGTGCCAGCTGGTCATCATACTTAAAGAGCAGAAAGCAGAAAAAATCATCATGGTGGGGACTGGGGGTAAACAACAAGTGCCCTCAATGAATCAGCTAAACATATCGAGGCCGGTGGGAGGGGTAGAGGTTGGGTGGCGGGTATGTAATGCCCTCCTACCGTAATGAACGCATTATCGCAGCAGCATCAGAGCAAGCGGAGCATATCATTGGTTTGAAATCCAGTCTTGCGGTGAGGGGGTTTAAGCTTAGACCTTGCTAGGGTGTGTGGGGAGAAGGTAGCAGCTTTTGGCTTTATCAGCACCACTGCAGTACTGAGTACCCAGAGACCGGACGATCAGTCCTGCAGCGTCACGTAGGCAACCGGCCAACCGTGAGATGAAATTAAACTTTGGGGCGAGATGGATCAATCCCGTCAGCAGGGGTGGGTTGCTTGGCGTCTTATCTTGGATTCGCCGCTAACCTGTTGGACTGAATGGGCAACATAGGCCAGAGAGTTAATATAATTTACCAGTAGAGGCTATTCCTCATCTTCAACAAGGCCTGTCACGGACAATGTTGTGATTTTCTCTGGGAACACGTCTGAACAAGTGCTGGATAATTCCACCAGACTGACCGCTTGTTCCTCAGGTCGTGGAAGAAAGCTGCAAAACCGTGGCAGAACGAGGAGGCCATTGCTCCTTCTGCCCGGCTGTGCGTGTGGACGCAAGCTACGGACACATTAAGACCAGAAGAGCTCATTTCAAAGACAGGGCCCTCGTTCTTTTATAACCACCAGACAAATTGCACCCACCGTGAGCTGAAGAGCACCGATTTAGCACTCGGGACAAATTAAGAGGAATAAACACAATTAGCTGGCAGAGCTTAGGCGAACATCTCTCCTCCCCTCCCTTTTCTGCTGATAATGTGAGGAGCTGCAGCGCAGCTGCCATTACCACCAACACTGCATCTGCCATTCAAAACCCAAGCTGATAATTGCACTGCTCTCGCTGTTACACAAACTCGCCTAATTTTATCTTCGACTACGATCACATTGGCACACAAGGGCTACAATAACAACAGTGAGAGGGAGCTTTTTGTATAATTGTTGTTTTGATATTTCTACCACTCCATTAGCATTTCCTGCACTATGGCGCCAATGAATACAAGGCTGTGCGCAAAACTATTCTATCAAAAGACACTTTATGTACTTGAGGAAGTGATATAAGACACCTTAATGCTAAAAAAAATGAAAGAGAGATGCTGCTCATTTAAAGCACGACAAACATTTTATATTTAGCATCATTAGCTACTCTAGCTCATGTAAACAAGAGGCTATATCTGTAATACACGCAAATGCAAGAGCTCTGCCCTTCTCTTTTCTCTTAAGTCAGGAGAATATTTATTTTGGCATAGCGTGTCCAGAATCTCTCTGAGGCGTTGTCCTTTGATCCCTATTTAAAATGGGGGAAAAGGTTACTACGATAAGTGTAGGAAAACACACACCCACAAAAAAAAGACGACACCAGAAGGAATAACTTTGCAGAAATGAATTTCAAAACCTTGGGGAAGACACCTTACAAAAGACATTTCACCAGAACTCATATCCGCAAGCTCAATTCAATTAACTTTTCGTCCAAAGGTGACACAGAGCGCACACGGGAAATCAAAGTTAGTTCGCCAAACCAAGTTTTTACATCCTCTGAAAAATTTCTTCATTCTGACACAACACGACTTAATTGATTTCTTGTGCGTTATTGTTTAGCCACAAAAGAAGAATTAATCAAACGACAGGTCTATAGACCGCAGTCACGGCTAACGGCTTCTGTTTGGCTGCATTCCTACGCATTTGTCTTAACATCTCTCAAGATCTGACAGTGATCAGCGGTGATAAATTGTCCAATTACAGTGACATTTAGAATCTACAACATCCTTTCGAGTTTGCAAGTTGCAGCAAAGAACAAAGCCAGATTTTGACAGTGAAAAAACAAACACGTTTTTGCCATTAATGCTCAAAAATAACGCATTTCATGAAAGGATCGATGATGGCCGTCCTTTTCAAGGAGTTCCTGGAGTAGATCTTTGCCATCAAAGTTATAGGATGAGACATCAACAAAGTCTGAATCTGAATTTCTTTTAGATCAAAGCAAATTGTTAAGCCAAAGTTTTCTCAAAAGCAAAACCACTTCAGTCCAGAGTCATTCTGATACGGGGCCCCTGAAGTCACATTACAGTGATTAATGAGGCCCGTATTATCTGTGACTAAATGAATCAAGACAATACCTGCACTATGCTTTCAATCAGTCTCGCTAAAACCTTTACTGTATGAACGCATGTACTGCTCCAAATGTAAGTAAACATTAAACGGCTTTAGTCTGTAGGCCATGGCAAAACTGGGCTGAAAAAGCATTAAACTGCCATGAAAATACAGCCAAAAATCCTCAGTATAATAGTTTTGCGAGAACAACTCTTGATGAATAGTGAACATTATATGCAATAATTACTTCCTTTTCAAAACCAAAATGCACACTCTCCAAAAAATGTGTAATAAATTATTTTCTACGCCACATTTCCACATTAGCAGCTAATGTCAATGCGACCATTACTTTAAACCTCCAGAAAAGTTACTATCCAATATTCCTCATTACCTGAGGCTGACTTTACTGTCTGGATGTTCAAAATCTTATTAGCAGTCATTTTACAAAATTAAGAAATATAAAATGCTTTCCTCTAACCTAATCAAAAGATATGTTTTTTTTCCCCATTCAACAGATTTTATTAAATCATTAACCCTCTACTTCATCACAAAGCAAACATGCATTTTTATTCCCCAGAATAGTATGGGGTCAAATAGACATTTAAAATTAATTTGAAATTAAATAAATGACAATAAAACAAATCTAAACTGCCAAAAGTGAACAGCCACAATGTGCGTTTTATTGCATGCATTTTTTCATTATAGTTTTATATTTGTGGTCTCAGAGACTCCAAACTGAAGTAATGCAACATTTCAAAAGTCCTCTATGAAAAATGTGTTTATAATCACTCATCGAAGAGGAAAAGTCAAGAAGTTCTGAAGCTATTGAAAGAGTACTGGGGGTCTCAAGGACACCCAAAAGAACTTAAAACAGCCTAATAATCCATCTGAAAACTCATCGACTCATTTACTAAACATGATGTTGCCAAAACCTACATAATGCACAAAAACAAGACATTTCCGATATACACAAAGTGATAGGAAACGAAATCGAGCAATACGCTCGTTAAATAGTTATATTTAATGAATATAAACTGTCTAAAAATTGGAGGAAAGTATATATGAACGATTTTACGGATTAAAATTAACATAGAAAATTGATGTTTAGCTACTTACAATAGTTCCAAGCACGTCCACGTAACTTTAGTACGGATCGATGCAGATGCGGTACGACCATATAATTCCTCTTAAAAGCGTCCTATGTTGCATCCATGTAAAACAGAGATGGGGTCCGAATAACTCCTTGGATACGCGAAGTTTTCAACGGGAGAAAACAATTATCCGTGCCATGTCGACGGCGTCCGTGCGTAAACTCTCCAAGAGCGCACGAAACTATACAGGCGCTTTAAAAAAGAGCTTTAAATGTTGGTCGATTGTCGGTCCACCGCGTCCCAGAGCTGGATCAGATTCTTTTCTTCTTTTTCAGGTCCGGGACTTCGACTGGGGGTAGGGGCAGTTTGGTAGGGGTTTCTTTTACCCCCCTTTTCTCCCGCTCGCTCACCCTCCCCAAAACTGCGGAGCAGGAGGGGGAGGCCTCTGCGCGTTCACGACATCGTGAATGAGCGCGCACAGATGAACTATCTGTCATTTGAAACCCTCGCTAAAACCATCCCACCTCCAAAATAAGAAGTCGAGAGGGAATAAACTGACACTAATCAGATTCATTTTCTATATAATAGCCAATTTGTACATATTTACCCCCTATGAAAAGAATGTGTATGCATAGTAACCAGAGTTAACACATAACAAGGACGCTGTTTATAATTAGCTATGTTTCTGTTGGTGTTTAATATACACGTTAAGAAACTATAATAACTGTCACAGTTTTAACTATATGAAAACTATTGAAAGAAATCAAGAAATCAGACTTAAATATTACCCAACCCTAATTGAGTGAAACAGTAATTTAGAAAAAAACAAAGGTTATGTGCAGTGTATGTGTTTTGGGCAAAGAAGTTACTAAAAAAATACATCACTGGGTGTTTATCAGAGACATTCACAATACATTGTGTTGAAACACCGCAATATAAAGGCCTGCACCTATTACAGCACCAAACAATGAACAAAGGCCTAGCACAATAACTCATCCTTTACAGAGAAGCCCTGGAGTATTGTTTACACGCATTTTTCTCTTTATTTAAGGGCCACGGTGATCTGTGCCATCATAAAGGGCCGAGACCCAATCAGCAGGAACGCCATGTAAAGCGTTGCTGTGATTTTATGTTGATTTCCCTCATGTTTCTTACTCACACTTGCCTAGTTTAATCAGGCTTATAAATCGAACGCTTCAGCGTGTCCCACGTTCTCCTGGTGGCGGAAAGCTTAGCCTGGTAAATTTCAGCGGGTTGAAGAGCCATCTGAGGAGGCTGGGGGGAAATGATAAAGATCACTTACCACTCGACATAGCCAATCCATAAGACCATAACGAGCATTGTATGCTGGACATATTGTCTTCTTTACTATTTCTGTGTGTGGGTTTGGAACGTATATGTTGTGTAGAACTAAATAAAGCAGCCAATTCATATTTTTGTACTGTTATTGTATGGCTTACTACTTTTTTAGAGTTAGATGCATTAATTAGTTCAAAACTTGGTGCATTAAAACGAAGCAATTTCAGAAGGACCTGCTAAATATAGCTTCATTATAGCTACAGTATTATATTTTTCAAAAGGTAAACACTTGAATAAGCAACCAAGCAAAGCAACACACAAAGCTTAATCGAATTTAGCATATGCAAAGCTAATAAACAAGCAATATTAACTCACAAAAGCACTGTTTAGTGTCACAATAATTTGTATGAGTAGCTTCAGGCCACATACGATTGCAGTGTATTTAATGGCTGTTTTTGAGGCATGGGAATGCTGAACTTTGAAGCTGCTTTGAAAAAAACTTGCCTTTCTGAGGTGCTTTCAAAACTTTGGGTGTGTTTGAAAGTGGAGGCCCTCGCTCGCCAAGTTTTGGGGGAAAATACAATTGTAGGGGGCCTCGTACAGAGCCTTGGGGAACCTCCTTTCAACGTGCTACAGAAATGCAGTCTTTCCATCGCTAGAAAATGCATCATCTTTTATCTTTAGATCCACTGTGTGAAAAACACGCTTCTGCATACACAGCCCTTCATATGTGTGTGTGTGTGTGTGTGTGTGTGTGTGTGTGTGTGTGTGTGTGTGTGTGTGTGTGTGTGTGTGTGTGTGTGTGTGTGTGTGTGTGTGTACTAAAAGTGAACTGATCCATAGCAGGAAGGAAAGCAGACTGACAGCTATTAGAGTGCAACTGCACTGTCTTATCTGCTGTCTGATAGGAATCTACAAAGACCCACTGCAGGGATTATGAATTCATTACAGACAGTCCGCACACGGTCTATATATTCACAGTGAAGGAGAGGTCATTGTGATCGGTATCATAAATATTAAAGTGACCGTCTTGTTGCTTTTGAACGAAGAAGAATGTGACTATTTTTCAAAAGATGCAAAGGTGAGGTCATTCTTCCCTCACAGGGAGAGCAGGTTCAAATGCTAAAATGACTAGAGATGTACTGTGCTTTCTGCAGTTAACGGTCAGTGGAGCAGGGGGGAGTGTCCCAAAAAAAATTGACACTTGTGGATGCCACAGGCTGCCTAAGGTCCGTTGCTTTGTAGGATAACAGCAGAAAGACTCTCAAAAGGCAAGAGCATTTTTCAAAACCAAAAGTGAAAAGCAAACAACATTCTTATTACGAGGAGTAGAACCGTTGAGACAGTGGATTGCCAAAAGACTGAAAGAAAATGGATTTAGAAATAGTTTAGCCAAAAATATACTCACTCTCACGTCGTTTCAAAGCCAGATGAGTTTCTATCTTCCAAGGAACACAAAAGGAATGTATAGCAGATTGTTTTTCCTCTTTTCCATTAGAAAAAAAACATACACTGACTGTATTAATCTTCTGAAAGGAAATATAAAGTATTAAATTATCGCATGCACTATATTCATACTAGAGCTTAGGGACCAAGCAAAATCATTTATAATTGAATGTAAAAGTATGAACATGTAATTATTAAAATTCTCAGCTCTCAAATTTCAGTTGTATATTCAAATGAGTGTAATCAACCATCATTGGTGTCAAATGCTGGTGCAACATGTTCCTGTGAAATATTTGAATGTGCACAAATATGGGTATCAGATAATGTGACTTGAAATATAGTGCACAAGTCATTTATGGACTACACTTATTTAGCACTTTCTGGAATTTGACTGCCTTGATCACTGTATGCGTTATATCATTAATAATAATAATAATAATAATAATAACAATACAAACAGGAAAATGTATTTAATTAAAATAAGTCAAAAAATTAAGGCATGTTTAAAACTGTATTCACTAAAACAAATAGAGGAGAAAAACGTTGGAGGCCCTCGCTCGCCACGTGTTAGGGGGAAAAACACATCAATTGTAGGGGACCTCATACAGAGCCTTGGGGAACCTCCTTTCAACGCACTACAGAAATGCGGTCTCTCCATTGCATATTGAAATGAGTGTAATCAACCACAATTGGTGTCAAATTTTGGTGCAACATGTTCCAGTGGAATATTTGAATGTGCACAAATATAGTTATCAGATAATGTGACTTGCAATATAGTGCACATCATATGGACTACACTTATTTTGCACTTTTATTGTCCTTTCTGGTATTTGACTGCCCTTGACAACTGTATGCGTTTGTTGTAAATGAGCAGCTTGAACATTCTGCTGAATATCTTGTTTTGTGTTTTACAGAAGAAAGAAAGACATTTGGGTTTGGAACGACATGAGGGGAGTAAATGATGAAAGGATTTCCATTTAATAAAACACATGAAGAGAGAAGTCAGGCTACAGAAAGACAGTAACGGAAAAAAGGGGAACTCAGGAGTGAGGTGTGTGTGTGTGTGTGTTCAGTGAGCTGTAAAGGATGGCAGCTTGCCTCTGCTCTGTGCCGTGGATGTGTTGGCCTTATTTGGAGTCAGAGACTCTCTGGTTGTTTACCCAGCAGGTCAGAGGGCCGCTACACCGCAGCACTGCAGTGCAAACACTCCGCCTGCCACCGAGAGGAACTCATCAGCACATATCTGCTCCAGCCTGACACACACACACTATATCACAAGATTTATCTCATACAAACACTCAGGCTGTAAAGGCTAGGTGATATAGCTAATAATATCTTACCAAACAGACCCTGTTGCAAAATAGATTCAAAATGACTAATACAAGCAGCAAAAAAGGAAAAAAAAGGACCTTTAAGGCCCGTTCACACCAAGAATGTTAGATAACTATAACAATATCATTCTGTTTATTATAATCCTGCGCTGCAGTTTTGTGGTCTGTAATCTGAAAGCAGGATGGATTCTTATTGGCTGTCAATGTTTTTATCATTCATCAGCTGGAAAACAAACACTGAAAGTGATTCCAACGATGTTGTTTCTCTTCGCCGTTATAGTTGCGGCGTGGACTCGCTATTGTTTCACATTTGGAAGAATATTTTTATCGTTATAGTTATCATTCTTGGTGTGAATGGGCCCTTACACAGTATTAAATGAACAATCTTTAAAAAATTATATTTAATGATATTAATGATAATATATGGTAATAGTAAAAATATTATTATTGTTGTTTTAACAGGAAAATGTCTAAGTTAAAATAAGTAAAAAAAAATAAAGGCATGTTTTACACAGTATTTACTAATACAAATAGAGGAGAAAAACAATGTAAGCCCTCGCTCCCCATATATTAGGCGGAAAAAACATCAATTGTAGGGGGCCTCGTACAGAGCCTTGGGGAACCTCCTTTCAACGCGCTACAGAAATGCAGTCTCTCCATCGCCAGGAAATGCATCATCTTTTATCTTCAGATTCCACTGTGCGAAGAACACGCTTCTGAATACACAGCCCTTGTGTGTGTGTGGGGTGTGTGTGTGTGTGTGTGTGTGTGTGTGGGGTGTGTGTGTGTGTGTGTGGGTTGTGTGTGTGTTGTCTTTTGTCTCCTGAAAGTGAACTGATCCATAGTCAGGAAGGAAAGCAGACTGACGGCTATTAGAGTGCAACTGCACCGTCTTATCTGCTGTCTGATAGGAATCTACAAAGACCATGTTTTATACAGTTTACAATGATTTATACAGTACATTCACTAACAAATATTCAGAATGATTAATAATAATATTTATAATAATAATAAACAACAATAAAAATAGGAAAATTCATTGTGGAAAGAGGTGCACAAATGTCCGAATGCATGCTTCTTAAAGTGTCGAATTTCTTGCAATAACCACAATGTTGGTTGATTGTATATTTCTACCAACAAAAATCTAGAAGACACTGACAAACACACTCTGTCCATCTCATCTCTATTGTAGCTTGTGTTGGTGTGTTTGTGACACCGAGTCTGTCCTGTGAACACAATGGAGGGCCAAAGCAAACAGGCCCCGTGTTGCAGCGGCTCCCACGCCTGCAGGATTTGCCCACAATGCACTGTGCCCTCGAGCGACTCTAACTCAGTCTGGCACGGCAGATCTCCAGCATTCAGACCCGGATCAGACCTGCGACACACTTCGGCCCGGGTATCAATAGAGCTCACGGCACATCCACACCCTTCACTGCAAAAATACTCACAAATCAAGTCACGAAGAACCACTGAAGTTCACTGCAATAATCAAAAAAATCTAGAGTATAGTCAAGTTAAATACCACCAAAAAAAATCAGAGCACTGATAATTGGTGGTGTTGTTTAAAATTGGTACATGTGACAGAGAGAAGCGACCTAATGTGTGTAGTAAAGATTAATCGCTTTGGTTAATTGCGATCCTGGCTGATGGAGAGCAACCGAAACAAGACCCAAGCGGACGCGGTTCTCGTGTTCAATAAGCACGCATACGGATAAATGCTGTTTACCGGCGGCGAGGGGAAGACGGTGGAGGGCAATAAAGCAGAAATGAGCTCTTTACCCGTATCTCAGCTCTACAGCGGTACGGCATGCAATATTCAGCCGATCACATTGCTCTCGCTCGCAAATAGCCTGTGGCGACGAGTCCAGATGTGCCGACCTTCTCTGCTCTCCACTTGTTGAGAAGAAACAGGCACTGGCCGCAAATAACCTGAGCAAACGCCCTCTGATAGCGGCGCAGGCTCGAGAGCCTCGTATCTTTGACAGACGGTCAATGACAGCAAACAAGCAGCACATACTCAAGCATCTGTGTGTGAAACATACAGAGAAATAACACACAAACTAAACACTAAATGGTGTTTTTGTGTTCAAACTACCAAAAACAAACAGATATTCCCAATAACTACCTCTTTGAACAAAAGGAAGGCGAAAAAAAAAAGATATGTTGCCTCAAAAGCGTTCATAAATATACATTAAATCATATAATAGCACATTAGGACGCACACTAAGCCTGTAATGATGTGATCAAACAGGAAAAAGCACATCAATAATGATAGATGACATCCTACAAAAATAAAACACACAAAGGACTCACCACTCTTAAAATTATATAAGCTTATGTTAAACCTAAAGTGACCATAAATCCACTCTAAAACTAGCTTATTTTTCTTTGCAATAACACAAGGTTAGTATGTTCAGATGATGTTTGAGCTCATGAAGGTTTTTACCTCTCTGCTGTTTTAATATTCTTCTGCTTCATTCTTCGGCTGGTTTTAGTGGCGTTTTCTTCAGCGGCCTCGGTTGCACCTTGAGTAAAAGAGGAGAAAGAAAAAGAGGAGAAAGAATGTTTAACGAAATGCCACTTTTTACTAGTTTATCGCAAACAACATTTTGAGTTCCTGTTGCGATGCAATGCAATTATGTTGCATTATGATTTGCAGACACATTTTACAATGCAAAACATACCAAATCGAGCATCCTCGTATTGTAAACGTTTAACGAAATGTCACTTTCGCTTAATTTATCGCAAGCACTACATTTTGAGTTCCTGTTGCGATACACTGCATTATTTTACATTATGACTCGCAGACACATTTTGCAATGCAAAAACACACCAAAACGAGCATCCTCGCCTTTTAACATTCAACAAAACGCCAATTACGTTAGTTTATCGCAAAAAAAACAGTAATGGGACTTTTAAACTCCTGTTGCGATGCAATTTATTCTTGTGTTGTATTGCGAATGCAGGAACATTTTACAACGCAAAAACACAAGCATCCTCACATTGTAAACGTTTAACAGAATGCCACTTTCGCTAATTTATCGCAAACATTATGTTGCATTATCCATTATGTTGCATTATGACTTGCAGACACATTTTACAATGCAAAACATACCAAATCGAGCATCCTCGCCTTTTAAACGTTCAACAAAACGCCACTTTCGCTAGTTTATCGCAAACACAACAGTAACAGACTTTGAGCTCCTGTCGTGAAGCAATGCATACTTGTGTTGTATTACAAATGCAGGAACATTTTACAAGGCAAAAACCCCAAATCGACATACCCAATTACGTTAGTTTATCGCAAACAAAACAGTAAAGGGACTTTTGAGCTCCTGTTGCAATGCAATTCATACTTGTGTCGTATTACGAATGCAGGCACATATTAAAACGGAAAATCAAGCATCCTCGTATAGTAAACGTTTAACAAATTGCAACTTCCACTAATTTATCGCAAACACATTTTGAGCTCCTGTTGCGATGCACTGCATTATGACTTGCATACACATTTTATAATGCAAAAACACACTAAATGGAGCATCCTCGCCTTTTAAACGTTCGACTAAAAGCGACTTTCCTTAGTTTATCGCAAACACAACAGTCACAGGACTTTTGAGCTCCTGTTGCGATGCAATGCATTATGTCACATTATGACTTGAAGACACATTTTACACTGCAAAAACACACCAAGTCTCCTTGCTTTCTAAAATGTTCAACGAAACACCCCTTTCACTAGTTTATCGCTTCCTCACGTTTAAAAGGTTTTGTGCTCTGAGTTTTATTGCTCCCTTTATCTTTGTGCTCATCCCTCTCTCCCTGCCTCGTAGACAAGCCTCAGCCTCCTCTTGGGACACGGTTTCCACGACAACCGGCCAGCCAGCGGGCGGACATGATTCCTCGTCCTGACGGGACGCTTTAATTCGAGACTACCCAATCATAACCGCTGAGTGCCGAGAGAGGTCCCACAAGGCAGCGAGGGAGGGCCGCGTGACGCCCTCTCAGCTTTCGCTGCTAAAGCGAGCGGGAAGTTGTGTAATGTACGACATTTATTCAGCACACACACACATGCAGACACTCCCTCCGTCAGAGGCTTCATTAATCAGGCTGAATATTAGCATAGCTGTGAGCTAACACTAGCGCTAGCCCACCAGGGGATGCGACAGTACATTAGCCTGAATGTGGAGAGGGTGTGTGATAAATCGAAGCGCTCGCTTGCGATCGGAACGGGGCGGTGCACTTGAGCGCACACTAACTAGAGTCTAAATGTAGCTGGTTTTCTCCGGCGCTGGTCAGCGCAGCGACAGATGGACGAGCATCATGGTGCATACTGGGAGAGGACGATGCGTGATCAAACACTGTGTGCAAAAGACTTGATCGAGTGAGAGAGCTCACTCTCCCAGAAGCACACTTACACACTCCAGCTAATCTATCACATTCAGGAGCACTTCACTTCATGCATTATACAAGCATTCTTAATACGCACAGAAACATGATTATATTTAATACATGATTGTAAGCTAATTAGTTAATTATAATAATGCATTATAAAGGATGGCTTGATTTTTAATAAATGATTGTAGGATAATACTAATAGTTAATAATAATGATTTTAATAATGATAATGATAATGCATTAAAGTTATTGATAGTACACGCAGAAATATGTTTTATGTTTTACTAACTGATTGTAAGCTATTAAAAGTTATTAATAATACTAATGCATTATAAATTTCTTAATAATATACACTGAAACATTTTATTTTTAATAAATGACTAAACTTAAATAATTTATTATTAAAAATATTAAAAACAATAATAATGACGTATCATATTCGTATTTAATCTTTAAATAAAGGATTGAAATCTAATAATAATATTCACCATCATCATCATAATCATTAAATATTTTATTGCTTTAAATTCTCTGATGATCTAATCATGAACATTATAGCTTTATTTATCTCATAAATAAATAAAAAATATATAGGCTACATTAAAGTATAAAAAAAAATACATACTTGTTTTGTATGAAAATAAGAATTTTCCACATATTTCATGAAAATTAAGTACATTTACAAATACGTTTTACACCCTAAATGTAATCGATCAATAAAATAAATTAAATTGTAAAAAATGTTGGTAAAGTATGTTATGGTAGTGTTTGTTGTATCAAATTTAATTTAGATTGTGTCCAAATTTAATTTAATTTAATTAAAAAATGTGCATTAAGGAAAGAGAAAATGAATTTATTTATTGAGCAGCATTGATGTGAAATGTTCGGTTACACTTTATTTTAAGGTGTCACTGTTGCAGTGTAATTATATATTTAAGTAATATTAAGCAACTACATGTACTTACAATAGGCTTAGAGTAGGAATAGGATTTGGTTGAGGGTTAGTTGCATGTAATTATGCTAATTTACTTTTATTACTATGGTAAGTACATGTAACATGGACACTGTATTACCAAATGTTGCATGACACACACCACACACACACACACACACACACACACACACCACACACACACACACACACACACACACACACACACACACACACACACACACACACACACACACACACACACACACACACAACACACACACACGTATGGCTAGTGTTTTCCATCAGCGCTCCCTGAGGAACATTCACACACAAGACCTCGTTCATATCTCTATCACTCCTGTTCCTCTGAAGACTGAAGTCTCTGGCACACACACCACTGTAATCTGAGACTTTCACAAGAGAATTCGCCAACATTTCTACTTTTACAATGTTGTGTCTATATCTTTAAAATCTAGGAGAAACATCTGAGACAAAGTTGATACTAAAATGAAACTACTGATGACTCTGATTGATGATATTATTATTATTATTATTATAATATTAGGCCAATACCTAAATAAATAATATTTAGTAGCCACTACCTAAATAAAATAAGTAAAAATAAATAAAATTATTATAAAATTCAAGTACATATTAAATATTAAAATATATAAACAGTAAATAGTTATTAAATGTTCATATTATATTGAATTTTAAATTTAATGATTACAACATACATTAACACAATTAATATACACTCACCTAAATGATTATTAGGAACACCTGTTAAATTTCTCATTAATGCAATTATCTAATCAACCAATCACATGGCAGTTGCTTTAATGCATTTAGGGGTGTGGTCCTGGTCAAGACAATCTCCTGAACTCCAAACTGAATGTCAGAATGGGAAAGAAAGGTGATTTAAGCAATTTTGAGCGTGGCATGGTTGTTGGTGCCAGACGGGCCGGTCTGAGTATTTCACAATCTGCTCAGTTACTGGGATTTTCACGCACAACCATTTCTAGGGTTTACAAAGAATGGTGTAAAAAGGGAAAAACATCCAGTATGCGGCGGTCCTGTGGGCGAAAATGCCTTGATGATGCTAGAGGTCAGAGGAGAATGGGCCGACTGATTCAAGCTGATAGAAGAGCAACTTTGACTGAAATAACCACTCGTTACAACCCAGGTATGCAGCAAAGCATTTGTGAAGCCACAACACGCACAACCTTGAGGCGGATGGGCTATAACAGCAGAAGACCCCACCGGGTACCACTCATCTCCACTACAAATAGGAAAAAGAGGCTACAATTTGCAAGAGCTCACCAAAATTGGACAGTTGAAGACTGGAAAAATGTTGCCTGGTCTGATGAGTCTCGATTTCTGTTGAGACATTCAGATGGTAGAGTCAGAATTTGATGTAAACAGAATGAGAACATGGATCCATCATGCCTTGTTACCACTGTGCAGGCTGGTGGTGGTGGTGTAATGGTGTGGGGGATGTTTTCTTGGCACACTTTAGGCCCCTTAGTGCCAATTTGGCATCGTTTAAATGCCACGGCCTACCTGAGCATTGTTTCTGACCATGTCCATCCCTTTATGGCCACCATGTACCCATCCTCTGATGGCTACTTCCAGCAGGATAATGCACCATGTCACAAAGCTCGAATCATTTCAAACTGGTTTCTTGAACATGACAATGAGTTCACTGTACTAAAATGGCCCCCACAGTCACCAGATCTCAACCCAATAGAGCATCTTTGGGATGTGGTGGAACGGGAGCTTCGTGCCCTGGATGTGCATCCCACAAATCTCTATCAACTGCAAGATGCTATCCTATCAATATGGGCCAACATTTCTAAAGAATGCTTTCAGCACCTTGTTGAATCAATGCCACGTAGAATTAAGGCAGTTCTGAAGGCGAAAGGGGTCAAACACAGTATTAGTATGGTGTTCCTAATAATCCTTTAGGTGAGTGTATGTAATTATTATTAGTATTATTATAACTCAAATTAACAAATATTTATCAATTCATTTTGTAAAATATTTGTTACACTAAATATTTAAATCTATTTATTAATATAATATCTTAATATTCTATGCATTAACCATATATTAATATTAAATATTTAAATTATTATAATTAATATATAACACATTAATATAATTAGTATATTAAATTGTATTATTATTATTATTAGGTTAATTTAACCAACAAGAAACTAAATAAAATAAATAAATATTTATCAATTAATTGTGTTAAATTGTTACACTAAATATTAAAATCTATTTACTAATATAATATATTAATATTTTATGTATTAGCATTAAATATTTAAAATTACAATTAATATGTAACACATTAATATAATTAGTATATGTCATTTTATTATTATTATTAGGTCAATTTAACCATTAAGAAACAAAATAAAATAAATATTTGATATCAATTAATTTTGTATTATAGTAATATTAAATGATATATTATTAACAAATTAATGTTAAATATTACAATTATTACAAATAATATAAAACTATAATTATAGTTTATAAATATAAAATATAATATAAAAATATAATTTATAATTATTAATGTTATTATTATATTTAAAAACTCACACTTATATTAAGCCATACCTCAAAATGAGTAAAAGTAATTGAGTGTCCCGAACATGTTCTTGTGACTCACTGACATTTGATGGATTCACTCCCTCATGTCTCCTTTTCTCCGGGAATAAATCTCCCCATCCCAAGCCATCCCGACTCAAGTTTTATTAGTGGGCCTGTTTCGGACAGATAAGTGTCACTGTTATCCTTTTAAAATAGCCAGCTTTTCCACATCCCGCAACATAATAATTACAGCGCGGCCTGCCAAATGAAGAGAGGCGCTGTTCTTGTTGCAGTCGCTGTTGATCCGGGACACACAGATGTACTCAATAACACCGTGACCCCAAACACTGCAATGATCCAACGCTGGAATCCCCAAAATGAATTAATTGTTTTGAGTTTTTTAATCAAAGTAATCGTATTGCCCTTCGCTGACATTGTGACATTTGGAAGGGCGCTCGGCCGCAGATGTGTCCCAGCCGGAGGAATGGACACACCGGATTAATTACGATAAATCAGACGGCCCACACCTGTTTATGACCCGCCAAATGTTCTGCAACCCTGGAAAGCGTTTCAGCGGCGCTCGTGCTGTTTTCTGTGCACATGGACGGACGACATCTCGTTTTTCAGAGTGTTTGGTTCAAATAGGTCATATAATGCCCACTAGAACAGGTTTTCCTGCTTGAATGTTGATTATTTTCCTCATATTCTCCATTGTTGCGGCTCCTCTCTTCCCAGTCTGTCAGTAACGCTCTGTTTACTTCTTGACACTATTTTCATCCACACGTTTTTATCCGCATTAAGTGATATCGAATGAAAAATGCCTTATGGAAACAGTAAAATTCGATTGAATTTCATGAATATCGACTCAAATGAAATGCGTTCGGGCTCATGGGATTTTATCTTGATGGATATACGGCTTATGCGATAAACGCTGATGGAAACGTCATTATGGCGTGATCCATTTTGCCTAGCAAAACTTTGTTCGCAAATGTTTGCTTGAATGTTGTGCGAAAATGAATGGAAACACCTTAAAAGGTCTGAAATCAATTCGATATACCAATTTGATCGAAAAACAGCATGTGGCGTCATTACGCACAGGTTTTAAAGCCGTTGAATGGAAACACACTTTCACCAGCTTTATTCGCAAGATTTTTTTTTTTTTTACCAAACTTCAGATAATTTGATTGACAAGTGGATGGAAACTTGGCTTATGAAGCCCCTCCTTCTAAAAAGCACACTGTGCTCTGATTGGTCGGCTGGATTAGTGTGTTGTGATTGGTCGAGCGCTTCGAGTGTGTTTGGGAAATGTCCCATAACTGCCAGTTTAACACACTACTAACTAACTCAACCAGGCCCCGCCCCTTTATTTTGGGCGGGAATTATTTAAATTAGGAATATTATTTTTAGTAAAACTAACAGACTTAATTATATATATATAAAAAAATGTAACCTAACCATAACAACAACAAGTCTGAAAATTATTTGTCATTCTCCCCGAGAAATTACAACTGTGCACATCATTATGCAAAAACTGAAAATATGATTTGGACACATCGGATAAAAAAAGTAAAGTAAGTATGATTTAACTGTGTATTTATGATGCTAGCCAATAAAATTAGCCTTAACAAGACAACGACAGTCAATAAAAGTTGTGAGAAGCAGTTGAGATGGTTAAAAAAAAGAAATCCACTGCTGCTGGACATTATTATTATGGAGAAACTAGACAAGCTTTTTAGGAAAAATGCATTTTACGAGAGTTTATAAGTCTGCACACACTCCTTATTATTAACATGTCAGCGTGAAATTAATCAAAGGTTTCTTATGAATATAAATCTATGTTTATATCCCGTGCAACAGAAAAATCATTTAGTTTATTAATACTAGATCATACTTGCCTAAGGATTTCCAGTCTGCCTTTGACCTCGGGAACGCCGGACCAGAGCCGGATCATCCACGCTAATCCGCACTCATTAGAAATGAGCCGTATGATACGGCCGCACCCCGTCCCGTCTGCGGATAAATAACGGCTTTGATGGCGAATTAATAAAAATATTACGACCCTGTAAATAAACCCCTCAGCTCAGGAACGCCAGAGCCAAAAAAGCGCTTATAATGATGATTGCAGCGACAATATCTGCATTATCTCTGGGAGAGGGACCAGCGGTTGTGATTTCCAGGCGATCCGGAGGCTTTTAACAAAATGAAAAGGCCTGAAGTGAAGCATTTGAGGCATTGATATTCTGAAGCGGCTCTCGCGCGCTCTTTCCCGCTCTATCTTTCCCGCTCACAGGGCACGACACTATATCAGATCATTTTCGAGGAGATTGTCAAGGCAAATAACACGGGGTTGCATTGTCGAAGGCGTCTGCTTTTCTCCGAGAGAAATGTACTCGAGTCAGGAGGTACACAGATTGATTCTCAAGACCAGTGAATCTCATTCACAATCATAACTAGCAGGTTATGAACCTATCAGAACTGACTTTTGGGGAAACGACTACGCAGCTAACTTTATGATCGTGAATTAAAATAAACAGCCACTAAAAACGAGATGAGAGATATTCCTGTATCTTTAGTTGCTGGCGTCAAATATTAACATCGAATCAAAACTATTATTTGTGCAATTTCATACTTCTGCTTTTAGCTATATTTACAAAAGTGTTGTTCTCAATCCAGAGAATCCGATTGGACAAAAATATTGTCTGCAATATTTCCCGGAAGAGAAAGTCTGTAGTACATCTAAGATTTAGGCTTTTATCCCCTGTAGTCAATACATTATCCCTTAAAACTCATCATCACAAAAATTACATTTAAACGGGTTTTTTTTCTTTAAAAAAATTATTCATGCATTAAAATAGCTTGAATGTAACTCGAAACCCTTGCCTCATTTAGTATTCGCGACTCTATGAATATGCAAATGAGCCCCGCCTCCACTCAACTCACTCACTCAGAGATCCACTGGTTGAGGAAAGCATCGTTAGCCAACTATGGTCACAAGTTCTGTCGTTACCAATAGAGTTCAATGGAAATTGCGACCAACTTGTGACCATAGTTGGCTAACGATGCTTTCGGGAAACGCACCCCTGATTGGTTACAACAAGGTAGTTTGTGACGTCAGAAACACCAGCGATTTCAAGTGTTTTTGAGACTGTCTTTGGTTCACTGCAGTTTTAAGGAGAAAATACTCAGCAATGCTGTTGACTTATGAATTTACACATGGTTTGTCTTAAAGCATATTAAAAACACCACATATAAACAACATTAAAAACTTGTTTTTACAGAGTAACACAGAGTAAACACTACCATAGCATGCAAGTACTTATATTCAAAATAAAACATAATTTTTGTAATATTACAGTAAGAAGTCTTGAGATTTATTTGCATTACAATAATAAGAATAGGAGATATTTTAAATATGATAATAATGTCATAATGCAAAAAAATCTTTTCTAAAAATATGCTTTTTTTTAATAACATTTTTCAAAAGAAAAATATGACCAAAAAGAGTCTAGAACCTGGCTGGCAAAAATAGACAAAATTTTAATTTACTGGGGGAAAAATGAAAATAACCTATTAAACAAATTATTGTGCAGTTATTTAAGACATTTCTCCTTATATAGAACCTCTTTGGCTTAAAGCATTGTTTAAAATTGAGTCAAGAATCCTGGAGTTCTTATGGAAGCTTGTTTCCACCACTTGATAAAAAATAAAGTTCATTGCATTTGTGTTTATATATCGCAATTGCAAGTTTATATCTCCCAATTTTGACTTTCCAGCAACTGAGTTTATATCCCGCAATTCTAACTTTATAATTCGCAATTGCGAGTTTATATCTCCCAATTTTGACTTTTTCTTGCAACTGCGAGTTTATATTAGCCTGACTACGTCAGACTTCCTACATCCGCTAATTTCATTTTGCTCCAAGTGAAGTAGCAGAGTCTGGTATTACCAGGCTAAGTTTATATCCCTTCATTTTGACTTTATAATTCACAATAACAAGTTTTAAATCTCACAAATCGTAATTTTTTCCTTGCAATCATACATTTTAATCTCACAATTCTGACTTTATAATTCGCAATTGTGAGTTTTTATCTCACAATTCAGACTTTATTTCGCACAATTGCGAGTCTTTTATCTCACAATTGCAAGTTTTTAATCTCACAATTATGACTTTTTTTCTTGCAATTGTCAGTTTAAATCTCCCAACTCTTGACTATATAATTCACAATCGCAAATTTTTATCTCACAACTCAGACTTTGTTTCCGCGGTTGCGAGTTTTTATTTGACTCTTTATTTAAGTGCACTTCCCACAATTTGAAAAAAAAAGTCCAAATTCGTAGATAAAAAATGCGCAACTACTCGCAAATTAATTGGTTTATTTCGTGGCAGATTATAGGCTAAAACTCTTTTTTTTCTAAGAGTGTATTGGGTAGTGTATCCTGATTTTAAGGTCGTTTTAGGTCACTGGTAATGCGAAAGCAGTTGAGAACCACCGATCTAGACCTCGATCAACTCAATATCTACCGTCACTCAGAGAACGTCTCGTTTTCCTCTCGGTTCGCCTACCGAAAAAACCCATCGCTCCTTAAATAAATGAGCGCCATGCTATCCTCCTCCTCCGATGTGATCTTTGTTCCTGTGGAAATTAAAAATTTAAGCCCATTTAGCAATGTGCCATAGCTTGTAACTGGAAGCAGTGTGTTCTGGATGTAATCAGCAGCTCGACTCTGTGTGAGTAATGGCAATAGTTACTTCAGCCTCAGACCGAGGAGAAGCCAGATATGAATCTACCTCAGCTCTAATTGATTTATACACCATTTTATTGCCAGATTCCTCTCAGCTCGCATTATGAATATATACAGCCCAGACAGCAAACAAATAGAGCCATTACTTACACGACTCGCAGTGCGGCCGACTCTGAAAGTAGGACAACTTGAAGAGGACTGGGTTCAAAGTGTGAAGGCCGAGTGTTTTCTCTCTGATGGTGTGTGACGGCCCGACTACAAAGCCGGCGCAGAATGAGTCTCGTACTACAAAGCAGTCAGTCAGTCAGTCAGTCGCAGAGAGAACTAGAGCAAGATATCTGCCTGAAACACTTCACACACTAATCTACAGCACATATAACACTCTCTGTTCCAGATATAAAAGAATAACTGTGCTAGACTAACGGAGACTGGTCACAGCTGTTGTTGATTTGACTGCTTCTATTGATTGCTTTGGATAAAAGTGTCTCCTAAAGGATTCAATGTAAAATAAGTCAACTACATTTTGCATGAAGAAAATTAAACTTTTTTTTAATTTATTTTTTACATTGTGACAGTTTCATGACAGTTAAACGCATTTTATTTCCAAACTCTTGAATGTAAATGCATCCAGATTTTATTTATTTTTATTTATATATTACTGCCAACAAATAATGCTCATTACTAAGACTTTTTTAATTCTCGTTATTATTATAATTATTATTAATAATATTATTGCTATTTAAATATTTTTTTCCATTATTGTCAATGCATGATTCACATTACTGACATTTTTATTGTATAATAATTGTTATTATCATTAATATTATTACGTTTTTCATCTTTTTCATTATTGTCAAAACATGATTCTCATTACTGAGATTTGTCAATTTTTATTATAATTTATATAATAATATATGCAAAAATGTGCAAAATCGTCATGAAAATAATGTTAAATGCAAAAAAAGGTCTTAAAATGGAAATAACATTAATTTAAAGCTGCAATATGTAATTTTTTTTCGCCGCTAGGGTCGCTTACCTCTTACAATAATAAAGGTGTAGGTTTATGGCACATAAGCGGATGATGGAACTTAGTGATGGAGCTAATAATGTTTATGGATGAGTGAATACATTGATGTTTTTAACGTGACTGTGATATAAAGCAGGAGCGATTGTTAATGAGAGACAGATCTCACACGCCAGTCCCGCGGATATAAAGGAATAAGGACATTTCATTCTACCCAACTACAGCAAGTGCTGAATTAATACTCACACAGGTCAGTTTATTAGAGGAATGAACTTGAGGTAACGCAGCGCTGTTTCACTCGCTCTAACAGTTACACTATCACACTAAACGCATTTGAGTGTGTTGAATGTTGTTAGTTGGGTTGTTTGTTGGCTGTATGAGACTAGGTCAAGGTCAAGGTATATTTATTTCGTACCCGCAGGTAAATTTGTTTGGCAGATAAAAGAAAAAGAGTTCGGTCATCCCAAAAGAAACATATGAGACAAAACATTTCACATACAATTTTACAGGTAAAACATCATGACAGACTGCAACATGACACATACATATCCTCGGTCCAAATTAACTATCAGATACTAAAACATCTCTCTTACTCACATTATTTAAAATCGTAATTGCCGCTGGAACAAGAGTATTTTTGTACCGTTTGGTTTTCCATCTCGAAGCCACATATCGGCGACCAGATGGAAGTGAAAAGGGATGCGACTGGTCACTCAAAACAACACTTGCTTTCCGGTACAGCTGATTTGTATAGATGCTCCGTTGATTTACTCCTATTATCTTACTCGCCCACTTAATAAGTTCTTATTTTTCACTGACAGGCTTCCATACCACACCACAGTGGAAAATGACATAATAGATTCAATAAAAGCAAGATAAAACAAAGTCAACATGTGTCTATCAATGTGAAATCTAGCAAGTTTCCTAAGGTAACTCAAACGTTAATGACCCTTTTTGCTGATCATTTCACAATTCAACTCAAATGACAATTTTAAATCTAAAGTAAGACCAAGTAAGCGAGATCAACACTAGTGTAAGACTGAAAGAAACGACATACACTCCTTCCCCACATCCCCCACTCTTACAAAGATCGCCCACCCTCACACAATAATTTATATGGGTTTAATGTGAATGATTATTGTTTAGTATCATTTTAAAGGTCTCAGGGTGACTGGTAATAATGTCTCATTTCCAAATAAGTAAAACAAAAGGAAATAAGGTTTTTAAGAGTTTAGGGATATCTGGCACACAAAGGAATGTGGTCTCTATGGTTCTACTCCCAAAAGGTGTAAATTCATGAATGCAAAGTACCACTGTTAACAAATGGTCAACTTCTGCCCCCAGTAAGTCTGGGCGGGGGGAAACACAGTAAATTTCCACTGTGAACTCTTGTTTACATATGAAATGAGGTCTGGGTATATAAGGAAATGCAGCTAGAAGATCGGGGCTGTTTTCTGTATTCAGATTAGCCCGTGAGCTTGGCTCACGTAGCCATACAATGTTGGGTAAAGGATTTTCCTCTTTGTTCTAGAACATTTGATGATTTGTATTGATTATCTTTCAATTGATTATGGAATTGTAATAATACATTTACCTGACATAATAAATTGTTATATTTGATTATTCTAACAGACTTTGACTTTATTTTCATTGGAGTTAAAAGGAATAGTCAAACATTAACGTATACTTAATGATACACAGACATCATTAAAACCTTTTCATTTATGGAGTCAGATAACGAATAACGAGTTTATACATATGAGAAAATGTACTGCATTTAACCCAAAATACTTTGTCATGAGAAAAGACGAAACACGTGTGAAACCTTCACCTCAAATCGAACGCCGTATTTGGATCGATTTTGGAGGACTTACACTAGAATAACATACAGATCATATTCTAACATTTCATCATGTTGAACTAAACAACATTGATTAGTTTTATGTACATTTGCTAATAAAGTTCATGCAACACTCGCGTCTCTGTCGAGTGAAAGTTAGTCGCGGACGTGGAGCTCTCCGCATCTCGAAAGATGTTGATCCTCGCTTTAGTCTCTTTTTGTCCCAAAGTCCGCTTGCCATGATCCATAATGTTTGAACAAAACAACAACAGCATGAGCGTCTGTCGCCATGGTTACTATGGCAGTATGAGCGGAAACCAGGAATAACGTGGATATTACGTCGTTGACAGGCGACAGTGAACATGGACGAGCCATTATTTAAAATTGTGAATTTCTCAGAATTTACAAATTCTTGGAAACATTTAGTATAATGGAAGTACACAATTGAAAGAAATATATAACACTATGCAAGTGGTTTTGGGATATTTTGATACACAATTCTTACATATTTTATCTTTAAGTGAATATATTATTATTGTTATTATATAATGTTATACTATAATAATATTTTTATATTAAATAAATGCAATATAAAAAATGTATCATATATTATATAATAAAGTATGATAAATATTTATTATTGTTATATATATATATATATATATATATATATATATATATATATATATATATATATATATATATATATAATTAAAAGTATTTTTTCATTCTGAGAAATAATACTTTATTACAAGATTCACCCTAAAAGGAAAATACAGACATTAAGCAGCATTAGGTATGCAAATTATATATGTAGGCCTAATATGAATTCTACTCATTTGACCCCGCTAATCAAACATTTAAACTTAAGCTAATTATGAGAAATCATCTTATAAGTACCTCGCTGCTGAAGATTGCACACTGCTATTAGACGTACAACATGTTTTTGCACAAAATGAGGCACAAAAAGTGCCACAACTTCTTATTGAACACAACGGTATGCTAATTTTGACGTATTACTCTCATCTGCTAATGCTAACAGCCACCATCTCTCAGTCCTGACCTCCGAAGCCGCTGATAAATAAAAGCGATGGATCGGAGATTGGGTCAGGAGCGATGTTAGCTCCTAGCGTTGGGCACGATAGCATCTCTGAGATTGAAAGAGCACTTGAAAGAGGAAAGCGCGTCAGAGGAGCGCGATGGTCTGATAACGACGCTGAGGTCCTCCAGTGTTCAGGGTCAGCGGGAGCTGCTCTTCTCTGGCTGGATTCAACTCATCAGAACAGGAATCTAAAGCGGCGGCTCCGGTGGCCTCTCGCTCGTGAGGTGAAGGCGTGTGTGTGTGTGAGTTTGTGTGTGTGTGTGTTGGGTTCCCACAGCCGGCGATCCTCCATCCGTCACGCTCTCACACGGCCTTTCTGTGTCTCTTCGCCAGTCATAGAACCATAGAACTAGCCTGACTTCGTCATACTCATATTCTAGTCAGAATAACTATATTCTAAATAAATAATAAAAATAAATGGGGAAAAAATCATTCATAAATAAAAATATGGCTGAATAAAGATGGCTGAATTATTACCGTAATATTATTTTTGGAATATGAATGTATATTAATAGAATTTATTATTATTATGTTTAATTTTAATAATTTAATTGAAAAAATTTGATTATTAATCATATTTTTTGAAAGATCCATAATTTCCGACAGGCAACGTGCTTTCTACTCAACTGGGCCAAACGCAAAAGCCTATGTGTGAGGCCAAGAATGCCGGCATGGATGAACCGGCCATCCTGGGAATATGGGTTAGGAGTGAGGGAATGCTTCTTAAGAGCTTAGTGCAGGAAAAACACAACTGTAGGATACAGGCCCATTACAGGTCCATTAAACCAGTCATTAACCGCACATTAAGACCGGCGTCAGCAATCCGGCTCTCCGGGAATGGCAGCAGATGAAGGACAGGCAATATAATTATCATTTAATAATATTAATGTGTAACTTGAATCAATAATTACATATTAATATTAAATAGCCTTGAGTACCTAAACTATTCATTCATTCATTCATTTATTCATTCAAAAAATGAATCAGTTCATGAGAGTCATTTGGTTGTGAATCAAAATAGACTTTATGTCTTTATACTAGCTTTATCACTATTCTTATCGACATGGATAAAAAACAATTAGCTTTCAAGATTATTAAACTGGCGCGCTCAAGTCAAGGCTCAAAGAGATTCCCGAGTCTCCCGCTGGTAATTATGACACTGTGGTGGCGTTCATCTCGAAAATACGATCATTCTGACATGACTCGAAGGCAGCATCAACGCTAATACTAATCTTGAAGGATGATTAATTTTACTGCGAGCAAACATTACACAGTTTTAAGATTTCAAGAGCCATTAGTATCTACCGCATGCGAGTTTCTTGATCTCAGTACAGTAAACGTGACTGGACAGCTTAATCTGGACCTGACAAATATGTACATCAAATATAATGAGAATCTCTAAACTTATTCAAAGTTGTAAATAAAACAAAGATCACTGGAGTATTTTTAACTAGAAATTTTCAGTTCAGGGTTATTATCAATAAACTAAAACTAAAAATATTAAAAACGTTGAAATAAGGATGAAATAAAATACAATATGAATATTAGTCGAAAAACTTAAACTAAACGAAAATGAGTAATAACTAACTGAAATAAGTTTAAGTTGAAGCACTAAAATTAATAACTAAGTAAATAAAAAGTAACATAACTTAAACCTAAATAGCAATATATTTTTTTAAATGTATAAATTAACAAAAGAACAAAACAAAATGACTAAAAATTAAACTGAAATTAACATGAAAACTAAAAATATAAAAATAAAATACTAACAAAATACTTTCACTTGCCAATGATACTTACCATTTCTTTGCAAAAAATTTACGAGCAAGTGCAAAATTTCTCAGGAAACCACAAACATTTTACGAGAGTACGCAAAGTTTTTCAGGGAAAGCAAAACATTTTGTGAGCGAACAAAATTTTTGCAAGCGAACACAGTTTCTCGGAGGAAATGCTAAACATTATGCAAGCGAACGTAAAATTTCTTGAGGGAATGCAAAGTTTCTCCAGGGAGCGCAAACGTTTTACGAGTACATGTAAAATTTCTCTGGGAATGTAAAACATTTTGCAAGAAAACGCAAAACATTTTGTGAGCGAACGCCAAGTTTATAGAGGGAACGCAAAACATTTTACGATCAAATAGCCAAGTTTCTAGGGGGAACGCAAAACATTTTACAATCGAATGCCAAGTTTCTAGGGGGAACGCAAAACATTTTACAATCGAATGCCAAGTTTCTAGGGGGAACACAAAGTTTCTAGGGGGAACGCAAAACATTTTACGATCAAATAGCCAAGTTTCTAGGGGAAACGCAAAACATTTTACAATCGAATGCCAAGTTTCTAGGGGAAACGCAAAACATTTTACAATCGAATGCCAAGTTTCTAGGGGGAACACAAAGTTTCTAGGGGAACGCAAAACATTTTACGATCAAATAGCCAAGTTTCTAGGGGAAACGCAAAACATTTTACAATCGAATGCCAAGTTTCTAGGGGGAACGCAAAACATTTTACAATCGAATGCCAAGTTTCTAGGGGAACGCAAAGTTTCTAGGGGAACGCAAAACATTTTACGATCAAATAGCCAAGTTTCTAGGGGAAACCAAAACATTTTACAATCGAATGCCAAGTTTCTAAAGGGAACGCAAAGTTTCTAGGGGGAACGCAAAACATTTTACGATCAAATAGCCAAGTTTCTAGGGGGAACGCAAAGTTTCTAGGGGGAACGCAAAATTTTTTACGATCAAATAGCCAAGTTTCTAGGGGGAACGCAAAACATTTTACGATCGAAATGCCAAGTTTTTAGGGGAACGCAAAACATTTTACGATTAAATAGCCAAGTTTCTAAGGGGAACGTAAAGTTTCTAGGGGAACGCAAAACATTTTACGATCAAATAGCCAAGTTTCTAGGGGGAGACGCAAAGTTTCTAGGGGGAACGCAAAACATTTTTACGATTAAATAGCCAAGTTTCTAGGGGAACGCAAAACATTTTACGATTAAATACCAAGTTTCTAGGGGAACGCCAAAGTTTCTAGGGGGAACGCAAAGTTTCTAGGGGGAACGCAAAACATTTTTCGATCAAATAGCCAAGTTTCTAGGGGGAACGCAAAGTTTCTAGGGGGAACGCAAAACATTTTACGATTAAATTGCCAAGTTTCTAGGGGGAACGCAAAACATTTTACGATCAAATAGCCAAGTTTCTAGGGGGAAACACAAAGTTTCTAGGGGGAACGCAAATTTTTTTACGATCAAATAGCCAAGTTTCTAGGGGGAACGCAACACATTTTACGATCGAATGCCAAGTTTCTAGGGGGAACGCAAAACATTTTATGATTAAATAGCCAAGTTTCTAGGGGGAACGTAAAGTTTCTAGGGGAAACGCAAAACATTTTACGATCAAATAGCCAAGTTTCTAGGGGGAACGCAAAGTTTCTAGGGGGAACGCAAAACATTTTACGATTAAATAGCCAAGTTTCTAGGGAGAACGCAAAGTTTCTAGGGGGAACGCAAAACATTTTACGATCTAGAATGGCAAGTTTCTAGGGGGAAACGCAAAAACATTTTATGATTAAATAGCCAAGTTTCTAGGGGGAACGTAAAGTTTCTAGGGGAACGCAAAACATTTTTACGATCAAATAGCCAAGTTTCTAGGGGGAACGCAAAACATTTTACGATCAAATAGCCAAGTTTCTAGGGGGAACGCGAAAGTTCTTCTAGGGGGACGCAAAACATTTTACGATTACAATAGCCAAGTTTCTAGGGGGAACGCAAAGTTTCTAGGGGGAACGCAAAACATTTTACGATTAAATAGCCAAGTTTCTAGGGGGAAACGCAACACATTTTACGATCGAATGCCAAGTTTCTAGGGGGAACGCAAAACATTTTATGATTAAATAGCCAAGTTTCTAGGGGGAACGTAAAAGTTTCTAGGGGAACGCAAAACATTTTACGATCAAATAGCCAAGTTTCTTGGGGGAACGCAAAAGTTTCTAGGGGAACGCAAAACATTTTACGATTAAATAGCCAAGTTTCTAGGGAGAACGCAAAGTTTCTAGGGGGAACGCAAAACATTTTACGATCGAAATGGCAAGTTTCTAGGGGAAACGCAAAACATTTTATGATTAAATAGCCAAGTTTCTAGGGGGAACGTAAAGTTTCTAGGGGAACGCAAAACATTTTACGATCAAATAGCCAAGTTTCTAGGGGGAACGCAAAACATTTTACGATCAAATAGCCAAGTTCTAGGGGAACGCAAAGTTTCTAGGGGGAACGCAAAACATTTTACGATTCGAATGCCAAGTTTTAGGGGGAACGCAAAACATTTTACGAATAAATAGCCAAGTTTCTAGGGGGAACGATAAAGTTTCTAGGGAACGCAAAACATTTTACGAGTTTAATAGCCAAGTTTCATAGGGGGGACGCAAAGTTTCTAGGGGGAACGCAAAACATTTTACGATCAAATAGCCAAGTTTCTAGGGGGAAACGCAAAACATTTTACAATCGAATGCCAAGTTTCTAAGGGGAACGCAAAGTTTCTAGGGGGAACGCAAAACATTTTACGATCAAATAGCCAAGTTTTCTAGGGGAGAACGACAAAGTTTCTAGGGGGAACGCAAAATTTTTTACGATCAAATAGCCAAATTTCTAGGGGGAACGGCAAAACATTTTACGATCAGAATGCCAAGTTTCTAGGGGGAACGCAAGTTAGGACCAAACTTTTACGATAAATAGCCAAGTTTCTAGGGGGGAAACTCGATGCATTTGGGAACAAGTTTCTTAAGGTAGGAACGCAAAACAACATTTTACGATCAAATAGCAAGTTTCTAGGGGGAACGCAAAGTTTCTAGGGGGAACGCAAAACATTTTACGATTAAATAGCCAAGTTTCTAGGGGGAACGCAAAGTTTCTAGGGGGAACGCAAAACATTTTACGATTAATAGCCAAGTTTCTAGGGGAACGCAAAGTTTCTAGGGGGAACGCAAAACATTTTTCGATCAAATAGCCAAGTTTCTAGGGGGAACGCAAAACATTTTACAATCGAATAGCCAAGTTTCTAGGGGAACGCAAAACATTTTACGATCAAATAGCCAAGTTTCTAGGGGGAACGCAAAGTTTCTAGGGGGAACGCAAATTTTTTTTACGATCAAATAGCCAAGTTTCTAGGGGGAACGCAAACACATTTTACGATCGAAATGCCAAGTTTTCTAGGGGGAACGCAAAACATTTTATGATTAAATAGCCAAGTTTCTAGGGGGAACGTAAAGTTTCTAGGGGAATGCAAAACATTTTACGATCAAATAGCCAAGTTTCTAGGGGGGAACGCAAAACATTTTACGATCAAATAGCCAAGTTCTAGGGGAACGCAAGTTTCTAGGGGGAACGCAAAACATTTTACGATCAATAGCCAAGTTTCTAGGGAACGCAAAATTTTTTACGATCAAATAGCCAAGTTTCTAGGGGGAACGCAACACATTTTCGATCGAAATGCCAAGTTTCTAGGGGGAACGCAAAACATTTTATGATTAAATAGCCAAGTTTCTAGGGGGAACGTAAAGTTTCTAGGGGAACGCAAAACATTTTACGATCAAATAGCCAAGTTTCTAGGGGGAACGCAAAACATTTTACGATCAAATGCCAAGTTTCTAGGGGGAACGCAAAGTTTCTAGGGGGAACGCAAAACATTTTACGATTAAATAGCCAAGTTTCTAGGGGGAACGCAAAGTTTCTAGGGGGAACGCAAACATTTTACGATTAAATAATAGCCAAGTTTCTAGGGGGAACGCAAAGTTTCTAGGGGGAACGCAAAACATTTTACGATCGAATGGCAAGTTTCTAGGGGGAACGCAAAACATTTTATGATTAAATAGCCAAGTTTCTAGGGGGAACGTAAAGTTTCTAGGGGAACGCAAAACATTTTACGATCAAATAGCCAAGTTTCTAGGGGGGAACGCAAAACATTTTACGATCAAATAGCCAAGTTTCTAGGGGGAACGCAAAGTTTCTAGGGGGAACGCAAAACATTTTACGATCAAATAGCCAAGTTTCTAGGGGGAACGCAAAATTTTTTACGATCAAATAGCCAAGTTTCTAGGGGGAACGCAAACACATTTTACGATCGAATGCCAAGTTTCTAGGGGGAACGCAAAACATTTTATGATTAAATAGCCAAGTTTCTAGGGGCAGTTTAGGGGAACGAACTACGTAAAGCAAGTTTCTAGGGGGAACGCAAAACATTTTACGATCAAATAGCCAAGTTTCTTCTAGGGGGCATTGAGAAACGCAAAACATTTTACGATCAAATAGCCAAGTTTCTAGGGGGAACGCAAAGTTTCTCGAGGAGCAGGGAACGCAAATAGATACTTTCTAGGGGGGAACGCAAAACATTTTACGATTAAATAGCCAAGTTTTCATTTAGCAAGTTTCTAGGGGGGAACGCAAAGTTTTCTACTAGGGGGAACGCAAAACATTTTACGATTAAATAGCCAAGTTTCTAGGGGGGAGCAATAACGACAAAAGTTTCTAGGGGGAAACGCAAAACATTTTACGATCGAATGGCCAAGTTTCTAGGGGGAACGCAAAACATTTTATGATTAAATAGCCAAGTTTCTAGGGGGAACGTAAAGTTTCTAGGGGAACGCAAAACATTTTACGATCAAATAGCCAAGTTTCTAGGGGGAACGCAAAACATTTTACGATCAAATAGCCAAGTTTCTAAGAGTGGGAACGCAAAGTTTCTAGGGGGAACGCAAAACATTTTACGATTAAAATAGCCAAGTTTCTAGGGGAAAGCAAAGTTTCTAGGGAGGGGGAACGCAAAACATTTTACGATTAAATAGCCAAGTTGCTAGGGGGAACGCAAAGTTTCTAGGGGGAACGCAAAACATTTTACGATCAAATAGCCAAGTTTCTAGGGGGAACGCAAAACATTTTACGATTCAAATAGCAAAGTTTCTAGGGGGAAAGCAGGGAACGCAAAAGTTTCTAGGGGGAAACGCAAAGTTTTCTAGGGGGAACGCAAAACATTTTACAATCAAATAGCCAAGTTTCTAGGGGGAACACAAATTTTCTAGGGGGGAACGCAAAACATTTTACGATCAAATAGCCAAGTGTATTCTAGGGGGAACGCAAAACATTTTACTAAGCCAGTTGTGGGAAGAAGTTAGGAACACAAAACATTTAGTAATAATTCAGACCACTCGAAAATGCCAAAGTTTCAGGGGGAACGAAGTCTAAACGCAACAGAATTATACCGAGGGGGGGAACGCAAAACATTTTACGATCAAATAGCCAAGTTTCTAGGGGAGAACGGCACAAAACATTTTACGAATCGAATGCCAAGTTTCTAGAGTGGGGAACATAAGTAAAGTTTCTAGGGGAACGCAAAACATTTTACGATCGAATGCCAAGTTTCTAGGGGGAAGTCTAGGAGGAACGCAAAACAGTTTTAGACGGAACCAATAGGGAACGTAACTAGGACAAACTTTTACGATCAAATAGCCAAGTTTCTAGGGGGAACGCAAAACATTTTACGATCGAATGGCAAGTTTCTAGGGGGAACGCAAAACATTTTATGATCAAATAGCCAAGTTTCTAGGGGGAACGCAAAATTTCTACAGGGAACGCAAAACATTTTACGATTAAATAGCCAAGTTTCTAGGGGGAACGCAAAGTTTCTAGGGGGAAAGCAAAACATTTTACGATCAAATAGCCAAGTTTCTAGGGGGAACGCAAAACATTTTACGATTAAATAACCAAGTTTCTAGGGGGAACGCAAAACATTTTACGATTAAATAGCCAAGTTTCTAGGGGGAACGCAAAACATTTTACAATCGAATGCCAAGTTTCTAGGGGAACGCAAACATTTTGTGAGCGAACGCAAAGTTTCTAGGGGGAACGCAAAACATATTACGATTGAACGCAAAGTTTCTAGGGGGAACGCAAACATTTTGCAAGCGAACGCAAAAATTTTACGACCGAACGACGCAAAGT
>CM070838.1:4686754-4709254 GCA_036326025.1 Chrosomus eos | reverse complement strand
TGAATAAAAAGCCATATGCTAAATGACTACTACTTCCTAAAATCGGAGCAGACAGCAAAAATGCAATTTATTTACCTCAGTTTGGGTGTTTGAACATCTTTTGTCAACATAATACTGCGGTCCATCTCTGTCGACATCCTTAAAAATGGCTTTCGACAGCGCCGCCTCTGACACTCCAACAAACCCTTGACAAAACCCCATCCATCTTGTGTTTTCTCCAAGGAAACGCATCAGCCCTGGGCTACCCAATCTGAGTGAATTCCAGCAGCTCCAGTGACACGCAGGAATGTTTATCAGGAGCAAGAGCATGATGGGAGGCAGCGGTGAATTACATTCTGGTCAATATGGAGACACAATAGCGGCACTCAAGGCTCATGACCTCTCCTCCGCCCCTCGCTCGCTTAATGAGACCGTGGCCTTTTGTGTGTGTGTAGAAATACACCATCCCTCTTTATTTGTCCTTCGCCTCCATTTGAAGAGTCTAACCATCTTTTGGTGTTTTTTTTTCTCAGCACTTCTAAGCTTATCATCACCAGGTATCCCTCAGAAGTAGGGGTGTAATGGTGCACAAACATGACGATGCTGTGTATAATGTTTATATGTTTAAAGAAATTGTATTATAATACAAATTTTCTTTAAAAAATAATAAACATTTATAACGTTACAAAAGTTTCTATTTAAAAAAAAAATCTATTCACCAAAGAATCCTGATAAAACGTATCACTGCTTCATATAGTTGTGTGTGTGTGTGTGTGTGCAGGAGAGAGAGAGAAGAGAGAGAGAGAGAGAAGAGAGAGAGGGAGGAGAGAGAGAGAGAGAGAGAGAGAGAGAGAGAGAGAGAGAGAGAGAGAGCGCTGTAAACTTTATGGGGAGCCATTTAGTTACACATTACAATAATATTAAAGGTTACAATTAACAACAGAGCCCGAATTATTCAATTCAATTGGCCATTTATTTTTTAGATTTTATAATAATCAACACTCAAATAAATAAATAAAACATGTACTGTAAATTGCACATAAGGTAGGTGTTGCATTAACTTCTAAATCTAATTATAAATTTAATTTTCTACTCCATTCATTATTTAAATATAATCATTTACACAGTTTCCATGACAAATGTTTTGAAAGTCGATACTTTTATCCCTTAAAAACTCATCTTTGATCACCAAAATGACATATTTAAATGTTTTTTCTTTGAAAAAAAAATGCCTTAATGGTTATCTTGAATGTAACTCGACACCTTTGCCTCATTTAGTATGCGTGGTTCTATGAATATGCAAATGAGCCCCGCCTCCACTCACTCACTCAGAGATCCACTGGTTGACGATCACACGTTGATCTGATTGGTTACAAGGTAGTTTGTGACGTCAGAAACACCAGCGATTTCAAAGCGTGTTTTTGAGACTGTCTTTGGTTCACTGCAGTTTTAAGCAGAAAATACTCAGCAATGCTGTCGACTTATAATTTTACACATGATTTGTCTTAAAGCATATTAAAAACACCATATAGACATATAAACCACATTAAAAGCTGGATTTTCACCACACAACATACTTTAAATAATCAAGACATTACTAACACATTATTAAATACAATGATTAGGCTAATATAGTTATTAAATGCTTCTCTCTAGAGTTCATTTCTCTAGTGAACTATAACGTGCTGTCGACACAAAATGCCTGAGGTAAATATAAAAATGATTCTCAATCTGTTTTACTAGGCGCGTTTCCATTACAGATTTGCGCAAAACTTTTGCGATTTTTTTTAAATGTCGATAAAAAACTATTGCGAAACGACGGCGTTTCCATTAACTGATGTTATGCGATACAACGTCCTTTTTTTCCTCTCGCGATAAGTCATTTAAACATCATGACAACGGGACATTACACATCCACACTAGACATTATTATTATTATTAATACGCCTTATTCACGGCAGCGCCATCTTTGATTTTTAATGAGAATGAAAGCGAGGCTGTGAGGGATAGACATGCATCTCTTCAATGGGCTGTACTGTTATTTAATGTGTTTTCGGATTGTTCTGCTCATGAAACACTGGAAAAATATCTTTCCAAGAAATTTCAGTTGACAAAAAACTCCCGACAATTTAAGCTGTGGAAAATTGAAAGTAATCTAGGAGCTTTATTCAGCTTTTTACAGCGGATGCCATTGGAAACACGGTAAGTCTATCCCTCACAGCCTCACGTTCATAACTGTCATGGCGCTGCTCTGAATAAGGTCTATGGAAGGAGACGTGCATAGCATTTATCCAAGCATTAATGGCAGGGAAAGACCCGTATACTGCGAACGGCATAAGGAGTTTCTGGGTGTTTCTCTCTCATTTCTCTTCCGAGGTCTTGATTGTGGCATTTCTTTGAGGTTTAGAATCCATGTATTGCCTTAGCCTAATTATTGTTTCTTTTATGAATTTAATAAAGAACTCTGTCCAAACTCAGTGTACATTTGTTTCCATTCGTTTTTCCTTATTTAACCCGTGTTCAAAACGAAAAATTAACGGTGGTTGTTTTTTTAAAATGCAAAGTTGAACACCATTTTTTTTTTAACTGTAGGCTACACAAATGCTGCGCAAAAATAATAATATATCGACTAAATTTCAGATGTTTGTTTATGACTTTTTGCCCCTTTATTAAACATTTATAATATTCCCAACTTAATACGAAAAAAAAAGTCGATTGTAATGGTTTTCTAAGGCCAAATTAGAACCTGGAAATTATATTTTTCCCGCAGTGCTGAATGAGAAGAGCCATATTTATGTCTCTGGAACCACAGAATACAGAAAGGTGATTTAGGTAAGTTATAGGCTAATGATAATAAATGTCTCTGAAAAAATAACGAGGCATTTTAATTGTTTATTAATAAACTATTTTTTTCTAAATCAGTGTCGGCTAAAAACCATCTCTGCTGAGGCGCGCCGCGCGAATGCACCAGAGAGAAATAGGCCTACACCTTTCATACGGATTACATAAGCAGAAGGTATTAGCTTTCGATTCGAATTTGTTCGTTTTAAAGTGGACATTTCAAGCTTTAGCCCAGGCTATACTTTGTTTCAGTTCTCGCGCTCCAGTTCACGGAGATCATGAAAGCGCATGATTGTTTTATTTTACAAAAGCACAACGATTTCTTGTTATTATGAGTTTACACAAATAAAATCATAGTTGCGAATAATGTATTATTATTTTCTGTATGACCAGAAGAGTATGCCTATTTTAAGTTGTTTCTACTGTTGATAGGAAAAAGCACTATTCGCGTTAATCGCATGCCAGCTCAGCAAACACTTGGATATGCATCAAAATCTTGTGTTTATTTGTGATAATCTTAGCCCTGTATTATTGTTGTCTAACCATTATGTATGACATTTGACGAATTGCTTTGTTCCTTTTTTGGATAAAAGCGTCTTCTAAATATGTAGCCTAATAACTGTTATAATAATGATGATATTTATTAGCCTAGGCCTATTATTATTTGCGTATATCACGGACCCCAAACACACCGCGTCTTCTAAGTCAGGTGACTGTTATTGCGCAAAAACTGTTTCCATTGCAGTTTTGCGAAATATCCCTTTTTCGAATTGCCTGAAAAACCTCCTCATGCGAGCGTAAAAACTTTTTTGCGATAAATGGGAGTTTTTGCGAAATTGACGTGTTTCCATTGAGCGTAATTTCAATTCGCAATTTCAATTTGCGCAATTTGAAGGGTAATGGAAACGCGGCTACTGATATCGTTCCGCAGTTGAAACACTGGTTGAGAGATGTAAACATATCAACCGATCGTCTCTTCTTCTGTGCTTTTTACTGTTAGCAAACAGCATTGCATTACCGCATGCCCCCCTTCTGGCATCTGAAGGCGTTTTACTCCCCAAACTTTACACAGTCCAGTGAATTAAAGGTTCCATAATGTCAAAACCGAAATTTACTGGCTTTTTTCATGATGACAGAGGTCAGTGGATCCACAGACACATGCACACAGCCTGAGTAAAGTAACTGTGCCTTTTCACGAGCCGTTGTGACTTCCGTATATTTGTGATGTCAGAACTATTCAGTCCCCGCCTTCAGTCTCCAGCCCGACCAATGGTGGGTCACTAAGAAAACAACAGGCCAATCAGAAGAGAGGCTCATGAATATTAAGTAGACCGGCCAAACTCGAGCTGTTCTTGGCAGAGCTCCTGAGAAAGAGCCGTAAAAATATATTGAGATGGTTTTTGGTAATTATACGTCAAATATATATTCTTAAGGACATCAAAACCTAAAATACAACTTAAGAAAGTTATGTTTTTACACAATAACAATCCCAAGTTACAATATGGGACCTTTAATTAAATTACATTTTCTTCATTATTACCGCCACTCTGAGAAAGCTATAAATAATGAACGAACGTGTTGCTCACAAACCAATAAAACCCACAAACTCACTTATGGGTTTTATTGACTGATTCTATTCAGTTACGTATGAATATTGACTTTTGTTCACGAGAATGACGTGGCCACTGGATCCATTAGGTTTAAAGGACACGTTAGGATCTCCCGAACTGAAGATCAGAGCGATTTTAAGATTGTAAAGGAGGTCTGCTTTAATAACCTGCACTACAAATTAAATTAGAGAGAGTTATAAATAAAGAGAGAGGGTTGAATTTAATTTTTTTGTCTGGGTTTTAAATCTCCTCTGGCTTGCTAAGTTCTCCATGCACCGAACCGTGGCGTCCATATCGTGCGGTTCAGGACGAATACACCCGTACTTGCCTATGTCGACTGTAGACAGCAATTCAGCCCACTAGGTTTTGAAACATAGTTCTTTAAAAATAAAAAAGGGGGCAGAGAGGAAAGTAGAGGCCAAGATGCCCAAAGGCTCATCTTAAGAAATGTTCTCATCTATGAACAGGGCAGATAATGCTGTCTCTGAATTATTAATTAGCAGACAACAAGGAGTCAGAGTCGCTGGGAATTATCTGAAAAAAGGTCAATTCAGGGTCTCCACTCACCAGAAGCAAGACACCCGTTCTCTCTCTTTTTCTTTCTCTCTCTCTTTCTCGTTCTCGCTGCCAGAACAAACTACAGCCGTCGGGATGCTGGTCACCAGGGTGAAGAATATCCCTCTCCTTCATGAATAGCACATTTTAAATGTTCAGAGACAGACTGGATTTGCAGTGCAATACATAATCACCTCTCTTGTAGAGCAAACCACAACCATTCAAACAAGTCAACCTTTTCTTGGAACGGCTGAATTCGGTGGATTACAAAGACGTGTAACTAATGCAGAAGTGAAACTAGCTTGCAATGTTGGAGCGACTCAATATAGAGAGCAGCTAAGCTACTCTTGGTTACAAACAAAAACATAGCTAACTATTTGCTTTGAAAAAGAAAGCTATTTAAGAGAGAAACCAGCTAAATAGGAAAGTAGTTAGCCAAACTACATGCTAACATTAAGCAGCTAACTACTGTATATAGGCTACTATACTAACTACTGTCGCCTTTCTTCGCCTTTGGCTTGCTTAGTTGGGGACATTTAATTTTGAATTTAACAATAATATTACAACATTATTTTCCTGTTATCTCTGTAAAGCTGCTTTGAAACAATTTGTATTGTAAAAAGCGCTATATAAATAAAGGTGACTTGACTTGACTAGTTATGCTATTAGAAATAATGATATTTGAGCGAGAAACAATCTGAAAAGGGAAGTAATTTGCTAAACTACAAGCTAACATTAAGCAGCTAACTATATGCTATTAGAAAGAAAGCTTTTTATGAGCTACATCATAAGCAACACGATCCAAGTAGCAAAGACTGGCCAGCGCTAAACTGCATCATTGTTTTAGCTAGTCCTGTTCGCCAACACTGTAAGCAAAGACTGAAAACATATTTATGGTATTTTAACATGAAGGGAGCAACCATATCCCACAGGCTAAGTGCTAGGCACCTTGTCATAGCAACTACTTTATCTTTATCAAATCATCTTTCTCTCTCTGATGATGAAGTGCTGAGATCAGGTGAGGCTGGGCAGAATGTTTCGGCCCCTCACATCTAACATGACACCTCACATCCATCAAAAACACAGCAGAAAAGGGGAAAATAATGCTCTCAACCCCTTTCCATTAGCTGAGGCTGTAGCCTGTCAAGCTACTCATCATCAAGCTAGCTAAAATTTGTCAAATACAAGCTACATGAAAGATATTTAAACACAAATGTCTTTAAGATGATTTTCAAATAATTTGGAAAACATTTGGATGTTAGAGGCAAAACACTTGAGCTACTGCTACTGAAAATACAATAGTCATTTTGCTAATTTTAGTTAGCCAGTCCTTTAGATACACAAATCTCCAAGGGTGAAGGTTGGGTTGGTTAGCATGGTCTAGTTAACCCTAACTACAAATATCTGCTTCCATTCCCTGCAAGCAACATATAAATAAAACTTAAAGTACTTATACCAACCCGGACTAGGGTCAAGCGCTGGCAAAATGAGTAGAATGAGCATATTTTCAAAAATGATTCATTGTTATTTTCACATTCTCTATTAAAAAGCTGTTTGAAGTCTTTAAAGTTTACCTTTATACATCCCATACCTTAAAAAAAACCTTGTAATAACACCAAATTTGGCACACACCAAGTCAAAACCAAATATTTCCTATATATGTATAGGAAAAATATACATTAGGCCTATATTCAACTTTTTTTCCCATGATACCACAATTGTTTGATTAACATTAATGAAACAGACAGCCTATATATATTAAGACTTACTGTACCGCACGGATCTAATATAATGTTACACGTCAGATGATTTTCCCCAACAGTTACCCAAATGTTCATTTAAGACATAACAGATAATGTTTGCATGAATACTCGCCAAGACAGATATTTTGAAATGCTGTAATTCTGTGTAGTGTGTGTATATCAGGATCGATTATGTCCCGCATTTTCATCAGTCTATTGGTTTTTAATTATTTATCATATTAAGAAAACGTGCATGCATACTTTTGCCTTTTTAAGAAACGTTTTATTTATTCTTTTTGCGGCGTAGTTTTTCACCTATATTTAACAGCTCTTCGTCAGAAGTACAAATACAACAGCCGTTTTTAAAATCCTATCCAATGCTTGAAAGAACAGGAGTAAACACGGTCAGTGGGTTGTGACGCGGTCAATCGAAATGTGGAGCGGGGATTCGTTCATGTGTTTCTGTCAGAAAACAAATGGATAATTTGGTAAATTAAACTTTAAATTTAACAGAATTGATCAACTTGTGCCTGTTGTGGTTGTTTTAATTCACATCCTTTCATTTTTGGTTTAATATATTCTTAATATATAAGACTGTCAATGATCTAAATATTGGTTTATATTTTATTTGTTCATTATTTATTTTGTTGGATTTTAGTTGGACTTGGTCAGAACTGATGCCTGCTGTCTTTGTGCTCAGTGATGCTGAATTTAAATGTCATGTAAAATAAAGACATGTTATGTTACATTGTGATGTAATGGTGTTTTCTGGAAGGGACTAAAGAATTTTTATCAGCTGAAAGGCAGAATACAAATGTTTTAAGTTAGATAAACATTATATAACAGTTTCAGGTTAAGGTTTAGTGTTGGTAACATGTCCCACACAAACTTATAATCGTCCCACATTTGGTTTGTTTGATGGTGTTTGTTTGTGCGCTCGAATCGGATCTGTCAGTCTGCGTGAGGAAGATAATTTTTCATGGACAAAGGAAAGGTACTCCTCTCAGAAAACGCACAGGTAAAGTTAGTTTTGGATGTTTAATTGCTATTTGCAGCATTGGGATAGCTAGACGAGGGCTTAATGATCTCATTTTTGTAAAAAACTCAAAATCGACATTTTTCACTTGTTTTGCCTGTAGCTCATAATTATCCCCGTGCTAATTCAGACTCCTTTTGCCAGCATGGGTCACATACTATGGTAGATGGTAGACCAGTGTGATAGACCTTAAAAGTGAACTTGCATAGTTCCCTGTCTGGTTCCCTTTTGAATAGTCAAATTGTGTACTTTTGGGGCGTCATCATGCATCAGTCGAGCAAACATTGAGTGAATAGGAGCGCAAACAGAGAGCTTTCCCCAGGTATTATAGACATCCCTGTGAAGAGCACACTCATATATACCCTAAAGACGTCCAGAAGATGTACTGCTCCACAGAAACGAGAAGAATGAGCTTTTTCTCATGGGTACAGACTGTCAATAGCAGAGTCTCTCTCTCTCTCTCTCTCTCTCTCTTCTCTCTCTCTCTCTCTTCTCTCTCTCTCTCTCTCTCTCTCTCTCTCTCTCTCTCTCTCTCTCTCTCTCTCTCTCTCTCTCTCTCGCCAGGAGGCCTGCTATCCATCAAACCCTCAATTCCTACAACACAGCGAAAGAGAGAAAATGCAACGTGATGTATGACCCTCTCTCTGATCACTTTTTAAAGACCAAACCTCACCCCGCCGAAGCAGTTTTGTTTTGTAGTTTATCAGTGCAGCAAATGTGCCCGCGTTATACGCCAAAAAATCTGGACCAAGACTCCAATAGACTCAAACGCCTCAGTAGTTTTGTCAGTCAAATCCATACAGTTCAATTCAGAGGTCAACAACAGAAAACACAACGTCAATTGGCAGAGCTAACAGACCTAGACGGAGTTACCAATAGCTCTTATTTCAAACACAATGCATCAAGTTGACACTTCCGACTCCCTGTACATTTCAAGAGTCTTGTTATTTTTTCACGATGACTGATTGTGTTGTTTGAGCTCGTTAATTAGACGATGACCCACGGTGTAATTACTTCACGCCGTTTTTACTTGGGGAATAGATGCGACTGAACTATCCGTGAGCTTGTGCTCCAGCTGTGTTGCTGTGAAATCCGCTGATGAGGAACTTCAACATATGGACGCGTCCCAAAGTGTGCCGTGTGATCTTTCATTAACGCCCCAACTTGTTTGTAGTCACAATCAGGGCAATTTGATGCTCTTCAGAACACCGGTGCTTAATTCATTGAGTTGTTGCAAAAAAACAAGTGCTATTCCTGTTCAGATTAAAGTGAGAGGCTGTTTTACGCAGGAACCATTTTCTTTCACCTTCACACTAATGCACATCTACGGCCACAAATCAATGGGGCTTGAATTATGAATCCCGTCGAGGCGTTATTGCATACGGACACAGCGAGGAAAGTGCAATCGGCCTTTAAGACCGCAGGTAGCACACTGACCCACAGGTGCGTCCTGATAAGAGGAAGACGAGGATAGTTATCATTAATGTGCAGACTTTACTATTGCATGGCATCTCCTGTGAAGAGGGTTTCTGAGGGCATCATGCTCGTCGGGGTTGTGGACTGTTGTAGAGACTCTAGGGGTTTGGTGGGTGTCTAGAGATGATGAGTTCAATCCATCGCTCTGAATGGGGTGTTTTTGCAGGACTTGTAGGGGTTTGGTGGGTGTCTAGAGACTCTTAGGGGTTTGTGGGTGTCTAGAGACTGTTTGAGTTCAATCCATCGCTCTGAATGGGGTGTTTTTGAGGACTTGTAGGGGTTTGGTGGGTGTCTAGAGACTGTTTGAGTTCAATCCATCGCTCTGAACGGGGTGTTTTTGAGGACTTGTAGGGGTTTGGTGGGTGTCTAGAGATGAGTTCAATCCTCGCTTGAAGGGTGTTTTTAGGATTGTAGGGTTTGGTGGGTGTCTAGAGACTGTTTGAGTTCAATCCATCGCTCTGAATGGGGTGTTTTTGAGGACTTGTAGGGGTTTGGTGGGTGTCTAGAGACTCTTAGGGGTTTGATGGGTGTCTAGAGACTGTTTGAGTTCAATCCATCGCTCTGAACGGGGTGTTTTTGAGGACTTGTAGGGGTTTGGTGGGTGTCTAGAGACTGTTTGAGTTCAATCCATCGCTCTGAACGGGGTGTTTTTGAGGACTTGTAGGGGTTTGGTGGGTGTCTAGAGACTGAGTTCGTCTGTCTGAACGGGTTTCTCGCTTGAAGGGGTTTGTTTGAGGACTTGTAGGGGTTTGGTGGGTGTCTAGAGACTGTTGAGTTCAATCCATCGCTCTGAATGGGGTGTTTTTGAGGACTTGTAGGGGTTTGGTGGGTGTCTAGAGACTCTTAGGGGTTTGATGGGTGTCTAGAGACTGTTTGAGTTCAATCCATCGCTCTGAATGGGGTTTGGGCTGTGGGTTTTGGTGTTGAGGACTGTAGGGGTTTGGTGGGTGTCTAGAGACTGTTTGAGTTCAATCCATCGCTCTGAATGGGGTGTTTTTGAGGACTTGTAGGGGTTTGGTGGGTGTCTAGAGACTGTTAGGGGTTTGGTGGGTGTCTAGAGACTGTTGAGTTCAATCCATCGCTCTGAATGGGGTGTTTTTAGGATGAGGGTTGGGGTGTCTAGGATGTTAGGGGTTTGGGGGTGTCTAGAGACTGTTGAGTTCAATCCATCGCTCTGAATGGGGTGTTTTTGAGGACTTGTAGGGGTTTGGTGGGTGTCTAGGACGTTAGTTCATCATCGCTTAAGGGGTTTTGAGGACTGTAGGGTTGTGGGTGTCTAGAGACTGTTGAGTTCAATCCATCGCTCTGAATGGGGTGTTTTTGAGGACTTGTAGGGGTTTGGTGGGTGTCTAGAGACTGTTAGGGTTTGGTGGGTGTCTAGAGACTGTTGAGTTCAATCCATCGCTCTGAATGGGGTGTTTTTGAGGACTTGTAGGGTTTGGTGGTGTCTAGAGACTGTTAGGGGTTTGGTGGGTGTCTAGAGACTGTTGAGTTCAATCCATCGCTCTGAATGGGGTGTTTTTGAGGACTTGTAGGGTTTGGTGGGTGTCTAGAGACTGTTAGGGGTTTGGTGGGTGTCTAGAGACTGTTGAGTTCAATCCATCGCTCTGAATGGGTGTTTTTGAGGACTTGTAGGGGTTTGGTGGTGTCTAGAGACGGTTAAGTTCAATCCATCGCTCTCAACGGGGTTTTTTGAGGACTTGTAGGGTTTGGTGGTGTCTAGAGACTGTTGAGTTCAATCCATCGCTCTGAATGGGGTGTTTTGAGGACTTGTAGGGTTTGGTGGGTATCTAGAGACTGTTAGGGTTTGATGGGTGTCTAGAGACTGTTTGAGTTCAATCCATCGCTCTGAATGGGGTGTTTTGAGGACTTGTAGGGTTTGGTGGGTGTCTAGAGACTGTTAGGGTTTGGTGGGTGTCTAGAGACTGTTGAGTTCAATCCATCGCTCTGAATGGGGTGTTTTTGAGGACTTGTAGGGGTTTGGTGGGTTGTCTAGAGACTGTTAGGGGTTTGATGGGTGTCTAGAGACTGTTTGAGTTCAATCCATCGCTCTGAATGGGGTGTTTTTGAGGACTTGTAGGGGTTTGGTGGGTGTCTAGAGACTGTTAGAGGTTTGGTGGGTGTCTAGAGACTGTTGAGTTCAATCCATCGCTCTGAATGGGGTGTTTTTGAGGACTTGTAGGGGTTTGGTGGGTGTCTAGACACTGTTGAGTTCAATCCATCGCTCTGAATGGGGTGTTTTTGAGGACTTGTAGGGGTTTGGTGGGTGTCTAGAGACTGTCGAGTTCAATCCATCGCTCTGAATGGGGTGTTTTTGAGGGCTTGTAGGGTTTGGTGGGTGTCTAGACACTGTTGAGTTCAATCCATCACTCTGAATGGGGTGTTTTTGAGGACTTGTAGGGGTTTGGTGGGTGTCTAGAGACTGTTGAGTTCAATCCATTGCTCTGAATGATGGCGCCATTGTGTGCACCTGAAACCTGTCACACCAAGGGTAACAATGTCACTGCCTGCATATTTCACAGCGGTATTAAAACACCAGTGACCTTGGACTAAAAATGATGGGAGGAGGTTGTAACCTGAAGCATGTGTGTGTTGACTCTGGGGCCAGTCGTGTGACTTTTAAAATGGGCCCTACTGATACCATGATGTTGGGACATCTATGTTAACTCTTTTCTGCAATCTTTTGCCTTTTACAAAAAAAGTGGTTTATATCCCTCTTAAAAGATCATGTCTTCAGCCAGCCTAAGCTGGTTTGCTAGTCTTAAGCAGTCTAAGCTGGTCTAAATGGTCTCCCAGCTTTATTAGTTGGTTGGCCAGCTGGTCTCCCAACCGGATCGCCCGAAAACCCTTCTAAAACTAGCAAATCAGATCAAGCTGAAAGACCAGCAAACATTAAATAATCACAAGATTTTATTTTTATTCTCACATTCTTATATTGTTTTTGCCACTTTTACAATCAAACAGCTTAAACAGCCACATGGATATAAAGATACTATAGTAAAATCAAATCTACCAAATCTGCCTCTATCAAATCTGTAAAATCAAATCTCTTTGCCAAATCTCTACCGGTTTGCAATTTTTCTATAGTCAAATATTATCAATCCACCTTGACATGCATTCGATTTTTACAAAAACAAGCTTTGACAGCAGGGCAAGATGTTTGTCTTCTGTCGTATTTCTCTCCATTTAACAATATCCGTAGAATATGATTATGCAATGCTATAATTGAATATATTGGGCAAATGGAGCAATCCGCCATTCTTTCTGATCAGTGCAGCTAAAACATCCCGTCCCAGAATCGATACGGGCGTCATACAGCAGCAATCAGAAAAGCACTTTGTCCTGTACTTGTGCTTGTGCCCCATGAATGGACTTATTGATCTACACCAAAGTGCATCGACACAGTGACCAACCGAAGCCTCTACTAACTGCAGCATATGCATACAATACACGAACGGTCAACTGAAGGACAGTTACAAGCGAGATTGTTTTTACAATACAGCAAAGAAAAGAAAAGGACATCAAATTTAAACATACAAGACCACCTGTGTCTCGTCTAGAGAGATCTAAGCTACACCACAATACTAATGTCTGAAATCAAAAGACGTAACATCATTCGACAGTATGACAGACAAATTACTTGTTTTTAAAATGCTGGTTAGACCATAGTATCCTGAGTAGTGTTGTTTTTGGCGGCCTATTTTAATTTTAGTCTAGTCTTTGTGTCATTTTTGTTTTTATTAATTTTAGTCATGTTCAAAATAACGCGACTAAACAAGACTAAATAACTTTATAACATTTCATCTCGTCTCGTTTTGGTCAACGAAAATGAAGAGATATTTTAGAATAGTTTTTATTTTGTAAACCACATTGTCTCATTTTTATTCGTCAACAATATTCCATTATACATTTAATTATGCACTTTCTTCTTTTAATAAACACAAATAAATGATTGAATGACGCAACGTATAGTAAAATGAGTGCCACAACAAAAATGGCGGTTTTGTCAGTCCGGTTTGGGAATACCGGATGTAGAGAGTGAATGGCGGGGAGAACAAAAAAGCTTCAGACTCGTCTTTATTCAGCCGACGGGAAGTTGATTACGTCGATGAATGGATATGTAATCTGATTCCTGGATCTAAGCGATGTGCACATGGATTTACTGTATAAATTGAAGAGGGAAAGTGTTACAACATGACCAGCATTTCGTTGCGTCTAGGTTCGTTGACGACGATGTTTAGTCAAAATTTTCGTTGATGAAAGTAATCCTGAGCTATGAAAGAGCAGTATAATGTCCCTCCAGAAGGTCGGAGTGACCTTGAGGAAATCTCCCAGAAGCCGTCACTGCTGTGAGAGACAGGATCATGTTGAAAAGTTAAAAGCAGCTAAAGCCCGCTGGAGTGGGTTTGATCTACAGCCGGCCGTTTGATCGGGGAGAGGCACTTCCAAGCGTGAGAGCTCAGAATGGATTGCCTCCTGGCTTTTATAAACAACCATAAATTAGGACAAATTTGTCAAACGAGAAGAGACACAGTGAGTATGGAGTCAAGGCTTGGAGCAGCACAAATAAAAGCGTATCACAACATCTCATCCATTACGCTGTCAGACGAGCGCTGCGGGCATCGTCTCATGACAATATGCAGATATATAGCTCATGATAACAGGCCCGCTGATTTACTGTGACCACAGAGATGTTTACGACCACCTGCTTTACACAAACAAACCGGAGGGGAACAATGCAAAGTTTTGCATAAGACAACATATCAATCATGACACATTTGAGAAATCTGTACGACTTGACAGTAACGCAAAATACGTCATGATTGGCGACACGACGTTGATCTGTTTAGCAGCTCATTATAATAATGATGAAATGTTATGTGTTTGCATAAGTGTTCTTAGAGTTGTGATGCGATTGCTAAGGTGTTCTAGGTGTTGCTATGCACCTGTATAAGTGATTTAAGAGGGACTTTGCGGTTGCTGGGATGTTGCTAATGTGTTCTAGGAGTGTGGCTGCTGAAGTGTTGTAAGAGTTGCTATGCGGTTACTAAGGTGTTGCTAGGTGGTTTCTAAGTTATTCTAAGAGTTGCTATGCGCTTGATAAAGTGTTCTAAGAGTGGCTATGCAGTTGCTAGGGTGTTGCTAAGGTGTTCTAAGAGTTATGTGGTTGCATAAGTGTTCTAAGAGTGGCTATTCGGTTGCTTGGGTGTTGCTAAGGTGGTCTAAGAGTAAGTGTTCTAAGAGTGACTATGCGGTGACAAGGATGTAGCTGTGTTCTAAGAGTTGATATTAATTTACTATCGTGTTCTAAGGTTGGCTATGCGGTTTCTAGGGTGTTGCTAAGTTGTTCTAAGGGTTGCTATGTGGTTGCGTAAGTGTTCTAAGACTTGCTATGCGGTTTCTAAGGTGTTGATCGGTGGTTTCTAAGATGGTTATAAGTGACGCTACGTGCTTCCTTAAGTGTTCTCAGACTGTTTATGAGGTTTCTAGGGTGTTGCCAAGGTGTTCTAAGAGTTGCTATGTTGTTGCGTAAGTGTTCTAAGACTTGCTATGCTGTTTCTAAGGTGTTGATCGGTGGTTTCTAAGATGTTATAAGTGACGCTACGTGCTTCCTTAAGTGCTCTCAGACTGTTTATGAGGTTTCTAGGGTGTTGCCAAGGTGTTCTAAGAGTTGCTATGTGGTTGCGTAAGTGTTCTATAGACTGCTTGATAGCGGTTTTCTAAGGTGTTGATCGGTGGTTTCTAAGTGTTTATAAGTGACGCTACACGCTTGCTTAAGTGTTCTCAGACTGTTTATGAGGTTTCTAGGGTGTTGCTAAGGTGTTCTTAGACTGTTTATGAGGTTTCTAGGGTGTTGCTAAGGTGTTCTAAGAGTTGCTATGCAGTTAGTAGGGTGTGAAAAGGTACACTAAGGGTTTATTTAAATGCATCTTGTAAGTTACATGAACATACCCGCATTGTAAGCACAAAATCGCTTTGCATATTTCACTGCATACTTGCATGATACAGTGGGGCCTCGTGAATATTCAGCAGGGTTTCTGATGTTGGTAATTGCTCTCCAGCACTGAGGATAAAAACAATGATAGCGGGGATCGTGAATGAGATCTGGCTTATCGAGGAACACGCAGCAGGAGACCACTGGTGCCGGTTCATAATCACACACTGTCAAACAAACTGAAATTACTGCAGCTATACACCTGCATTTATCTATCGCATAATTAAGATTTCGTATCGACGAGGCTTTTGAAGCCGAGGAATTGCTAGAGCTCTTTCCGAGTCACTGCAGCATCCAATTTCCCGGGTTTTGATTGGGACTCGTTAAAACGGAAGGTTCCAGAACGTTTCAGATCCTCAGCGAGGGAGATGACAAGCCAGTGAGCCCTGAAAGAGAATAAAACTCCAGAGAGAACTGCAAATAGATGCGAGGGGAAGAAGAGAGGAAGTCATGAGAAGAAACGAACGATACGCCAAAGAAAACTGGAGGAGCAAGTTTCACATCTGCCCTCTAAAGCTGCGGATTCACGCGGTAATTAAAAGTCTGCAGAGTCAGCTGTGACGTCTATTGCTCAACCAGCACCAGAATCATCCGAAAAATGAAGACAAGGTCATAAAAAAATATCAGATTGCATCAGAACATCAACAAAATATATTCAATATGTCGTACTTTTGGGTAACTCGGTGTAGATCATTCAGGAAATATGTCGATTAAACTTCGTAAGATATGGGCTGAGTACAATACGACATACTGACAAGTCTAGTTTTCACCGAATTAAAATACAGCATTAATTCTCATTAGATACTACAACTGATAAAAAAAAAGAAAGAAAGTAAAACAATGAAATAAATAATAATTAAATGATTTAAAAAAGATACAAATTACAAATACATTAACATCAAAATACGGCATTAATTCTCACTAGATACTGCAACTGATAAAAAAAATGGAAAAAATTGTGAAAAAAGTAAAACAATGAAAAAATAATAATGAAATGATTAAAAAAGATAAAAAATACAAATACATTAAAATAAATACAAACATAAATATATAAGTAAATAAAACAGATAAATACAAACTAATAAATAAATACAAACATATATGCGAATTAAACAAACAAATAATTATTGAAAAATATATAATTATAAATACAAACAAATATGTGACCCTGGACCACAAAACCAGTCACAGGGGTAATTTATTTTAAATTGAGAATAATACATCACATGAAAGGCTGAATAAATAAGCTTTCCATTGATGTATGGTTTGTTAGGATAGGACAATATTTGGCCGAGATACAACAACCGTATTTAAAAATCTGGAATCTGAGGGTGCAAAACAATCAAAACATTGAAAAAAATGTGCATTTATGTTCACGATTGTGCTGCATTCACTCACAAAAAAATATATTTTTTATATATTCACGTTAGGAAATTTAAAAATATCTTCATGGAACATGATCTTTACTAAATATCCTAGGGATTTTTGGCATAAAAGAAAAATCGATAATTTTGACCAATTCAATGTATTGTTGGATGTAACAAATGTACCCGTGCGACTTAAGACCGGTCTTGTTGTCACATATATACATAAATAAAACAAAAATAAAAAGTAATAAATAAATGCATGCTAAACCTCTTAATTAACCCAGGTAGGGTCTGGTAGACCCTGAGCTGTTGAAACGCTCCAGACGTCCTCTAGTTAACACAATCACATCAGCGCATGAATTAAACAGCAGCACTTTCATCAGCAGTGAAGCACAGGCTCTTTCTCTCGAGTGATAAACCACGTCTCTGTCACTTCTTCTCTGCCGGCCGGAGCAAAGCCACAAAATACACTCATTCCCTTTAAATGGATCCGAGCATCCCGAGTCCCGCACAACTCAAGCTAACGATCCACTGAACAAAACACGGCTCATGCAAGAGGCTTTTAGGCCGATGTAATCCACAAAATCTCATTCATTAAGGGGATCATATGACAGAAAAAAAACGGATTTTGTATTTCTCTGCAGTCTATGCAAAACATACCGATGATGTCACAACTCATTAACATATAACTGCATTTGCATATCATGTATTGTTAAAGAGTAACTAAACACTAAACCAACTTTTTTTAGTTAATGGTCTGTAAGACTGGGGCTTTATTAGTGCTGATCATTGATTCAAGTAACTTTTTTGACATTTGGGTATAAAGTGTTTTAATTCTACAATATATGGTGTAAAAACGTCTGAGTGCTGCCCTCTTCAGGTTGAACGGTGGCTACTGCAGTTGAATTTTCCTATTGGATCTTTGCGGTGGTTCGTGATGTAAGCGGTGAGAGCTGATGTAAGCAGGTTCCAGCTAACCACGCTCCTGGTACGAGCTCCCTTGGCAGTGTAAAAACCATCTTGTTTCGTCAAAACCACTGTAGTGAGTCAGGAGTTGGAATTGAAAGTATTGAAAACGATCAGGATAGAGTATTTAACTGCCCTCAGTTCATCCCCTCTATCTCCGCTAGGCTCCGCCCACTTTTCCAGCATTTTCAGATATTGCCAGTGGGTGGAGTCAGGCTCTGATCAGGGGTTTAGTTACCCTTTAATACATCAAACCATTTTTTTTTGTATTTTCCCCTTAATTTCTTCCCTTGAATTGCATAATATGCATATATATTCAAATATTTACATATTTTTTTAAAAGCGTAGACTTGATTACGTCAATTGCGGCGCTTCATGGGAGTGGGCGGAGCTAACAAGATATTTTGGCGCATGTTGCGATTTTCAACTCTCTGATTGGTGGAGTTTTTTGCACAGCATTATAGGTAATGTAGTTTTCCCAATAACATTATTATTTTAAGAATAAGCTTAAATAATTAATGCATCAGAAGCAAACGCCATCGATTAACAACCTCGTCGCTCGCAGTAAAGCTGTCTTTAACGATTTTTAAAATATCGTTAAAAATCAAGACAATGTTAAAAATCTATTTCCATACGGAAAAACTGAATGTACTTTTTACTTCCAGAACAAGACTGTTGCATCTATTCTTTCCAGCAACTGAAAGATGAAAGTTAGCAAATCATATTTAAAGGTACAGTACCGTGTTTCCAAAAGTCAAAATGAAAGTAAAATTGCTCATGAAACACTAACATGTGGTGTTTTCCGAACTTTCTTGCACCAGCCATAAGTTGACATTTGGTAGGAAAAAAAGTAAATATTTCCTGTTTTATACAGTTTACACAGAACTCAATTTTAACACAGACATTTTGCTTGTGTCACATGACGGATGTCCAAGTGAAACTGGGGAAAAAGGGCAGGACTGGATTTAATCCATCAGAAATTGTGTTTTAGGAAAGCAAATAGCGTCAGTTTTAATTGTATATTACATGTCCTCATCTCTACCCGCTGACGCTGGCCGTCTCCCAAATCTCTCTCCGCTGCACACCTTGGAAACACAACCTGATACCGGCCAAATTCCTCACATTCCTCCCGAAACACTCCTGGAAAACACACAGTATCTGTTTAAGCGTTCCCAGGTGTAAGTAAAATTAGCCCTATTAAACTGTGCTGATAAACTGACTCAATTAAAGAATGCTGGGCTGCTTTAAATGCAAATGAGCTGGCAGTTTACCTTGACACTTAACAAAAAACACTTTTTTTCCTTCGGTTTTGGGTTGGGTTTTGCTTTCATTGAGTTTAATGCTGATTTGGTATCGGAAACCAGCAGCCGAATGATCAATCCTGAGAGCGTAAAGAGAGGAAACATCTCTACAGGGCTTTATCTTTGACTGATAGCGACACGGCTACGCTTGTGTGCTTGCTAACGCTAACCCATTAGGACCTACAGGGGGAAAAACACTGTTAGCGCTAATAGAGCAGAAACTAACGGAGCAAAGAGACGCACAGGAGAATTAGCAGAAACAGAGAGCCGATGAAAATGTGGAAACCTGAGGAAAACATGTAGGACACCAGAAACTAAATTATATTTTGGGTGAAGCTCATGATCAAGGGGAAATGAAGAAACCTGGCAAAAACACACATTTCCTTACTATAATATAATATAATATAATATAATATAATATAATATAATATAATATAATATAATATAATATAATATAATATAATAGACAAACACCAAAAAAAAAAAGATCAAAAACAAAGAAATTATATATTTAACAAATAATATAAAAAAAACATTTACTATTTTATATTATTAATCAGAATAATTAATAATAGGAATAATAAAATTGACTTTGGAAACTATTAAACAATTACTAAAATAAAATAAATAAAATAAAGCCTTTTTTAAACAAACACACACACACACACACACACACACACACACACACACACACACACACACACACACACACACACACACACACACACACACACACACACAAGCCAATTTTATTTATTTATTAAATAATAAAAATAAATAAAAAAATAGTATAAAAACATTAAGACATTTAACTTTTTTTCATATTATGCATCACTAGTGAGAATAATAAAACAATAATAATAATAATAAAAAGATAAAACATTATTTTGCATTTTATTGACAATTTGAGAGACAAACTGACACAAAACTACTAAATACAAATTAGAATAAAGCCAATTTTTATTTATTTATTTACAGTTAAATAAATAAATTATATATACACACATATATACATAAATAAATAAATATATATAAATAAATAAATATATATATATATATATATATATATATATATATATATATATTTTATATATATATATATATATATATATATATATATATATATATATACACACACACACACACACACACACAATAATAAAAAATGTAATATTTATATAGATATTTTTATGTGAACATGATCTGGACATGTTTTTTGCGTTTCATCCTCTTAAGGTTTTAATTTAGTAAGATTGTGAAAGCCTGAGCTCATGCTGAGCATTGTGTGTTAAATATGTAAAAATGTGTCTGTGAATACAGATGTGTCCAGATCTTAGACTAAGCTGATAATATGTGTATATCCGAAGACTAGACAGGGGATTGTGGGATACGGATGAGGTGAAAGGGATCATGGGAAGGGTTTCCCTGATCAATATCGGCTTCAACCCGTCGCTCGTCTTCATTTACTCTCGACACACACACCAGAAACACACAAACTCTCAGCAAAGGGTTATTTTCTGGTCGAGTGACAGGAATCAGGAGAAGGTCAAAGCCAAACATCAGTTATTTTTCTTTTTATTCATTTAAAATGAGGTTTGCAATTATTGCAATGACTGAAACTGGTAAACTAGTTTAGAAAATCATTATTTAATTACTCTATATATATATATAAAGGAAATTAGCACATTCAAATATAAGTATTAATATATATTCATAAATAAATATATTGTGTAATATATTTGTTAATTTTACTGATAAATATAAAGTGTCTTAATAATAAAAAAGAAATAATATATATATATATATATATATATATATATATATATATATATATATATATATATATATATATATATATATATATATATATATATATATTATTAGTATTGGTATTAATACTAAATTATTAATATTAACTATTTTTATATGATCAGTAAAATTTTAATTGATATTTTTTATTAAAAATGTATATTAATATATTATTTATCAATATATTGCATATTTTATGAATTATTATATATATAATATATATATATATATATATATATATATATATATATATATACACGAGTTCGAATAATTTAATATTTGTTTATTTATAATTAATATAAAAACACAATATTAATAACTTTATACATAAAATTATTACTACTTGATTGTTAATTATTAAAATTATAAAAAATTAAAAAATTCAAAGCTCAACGGGACAGAATCCTTTTAAACTGGGGAATCAGACATTCAGTGTGTTTAAAACTAGCTAAGTAACTTCTATGCCAGAGAATACTTCATCTAATAGTTCCCAAACAAAACCTTGGGATTTGTGCCTGTAATGCCATGAAAGAGTGAGAAGCCTATAAGCCGTCATCATTCTCCCATCACATAACCCCAGTCACGCATCCCATATGCCAATCTCATGCATCCTGATCGGATTATCCCACAACAGACCAATAAAGATGTAAAGAGTGTATGAAACGGCTGGAGTCTACACACACACACACACACACACACACACCGGCGGAAGAGCCACTGCCTTCCTCCATTCAATTATACATGAGCGCAGATGAATCATTCATGGATATTATGTCAGCAGACGAAAACTGCAGACGACAAGCACGCGGCGGACGGAAGAGAACAAACGAACGCCGTCTTCCTCTGTTTGTCCGGATGCATTAACCTCAGGAGACCTCGTGTGGAGAATGATCTCAGCGGGGCGGGAAGACGGATGAGATGTTGAGGTGACCTTCGAGCTTCACCGTCTTCTAAGTGCTCAGTGTGAACGAGGGTCGTATCGTCCATCCATCCGTCTCCCGCTGACCGCGTCTCCGACTGACCTTTACCGTGAGTCACAAACACATTAAACGCCCTGTCATCGCACTGTTTTTACACAACACACTCTCTGAAGGTTGTCAAACACACGCATTAATGTGTGTCAGTTACTCTACAGACAAAAAAAAATGCTTGTCTTTCATTCAAATTCTGATTTTTCTGCCTCTAAAACGAATTTTCTTCACTGATGACATCATCAAGTACTCATTTTTTTAACTCCGCCCCTCAAACCACCTGCCATATACTTGCATATGTCGGCCTCTAAAACAAATTTCCTTTACTGATGACATCATCAAGTACTCACTTTTTTTAAAACTCCGCCCCTCAATCCACCTGTCATATACTTGCATACATAGGCTACTAAAACGAATTTCCTTTTCTGATGACATCATCAAGTCCTTGTATTTTCTCCATATACTGGACATCTTGGAGTGAAGACGACTTATAATCGTGTTATGTGAAATTTCTTTTGGCCTCGCCTAAATAAATACGAATGTGTCACACATAGCAGGTGTCAGGTACGCCTAATCAAAATCCAAAGCCGATTCCTCCGTGGCCGATTCCTCCCACTCTAAAAAATTCTGGGTTGTTTTAACCCAACTTTGGGTCAAATATGGACAAACCCAAACGTTGGGTTAAAAATGTAATGTAAAAATCGGGTTTGTCCATATTTGACCCAAAGTTGGGTTCAATCAACCCAGCAGTTTTTAGAGTGAACCCTTGCCCCGTTCCAAATCTGGTAGTGAATATTTGCAGACCATTATGTGTCAGGTTACGGCATATCATTCTGCCTTTGAGTTACGGCA